>PVIR01013478.1:0-42015 GCA_004026965.1 Petromus typicus
AAAAAAAAAAAAAACGATTCTCCTTCCTCATATTTGGGAGGAAACAAGATATAGAGAAGGAAATACACACTAACACTAGTCTCCCAGCTTCACTACTGAACAGCACTGAGGAGCAAATCCACGCAGATACGTATGTTCTCCACCCTCCAGAGCAAAGATGCAAAAAAAAAAAAGCTGTCAGACCTTCTCCACTGTAAGCCTACATGCAAAATGAAGGCGACCCCTTAACACCTGGAAAACAAAAGCAAAACAAGCCGGACATGGTAACTCATGCCTATAACCCCAGCACTTGAGAGGCAGAGGCAGGAGTTTTGCTGTGAGTTCAAGGCCTGCCTGGGCTACACAGTGAATTCAGAGCCAGCCTGAACTACAAAGTGAGACCCTGTCTTTAAAAAAGCAAAACAAGGGGCCGGGGAGTTAGCTCAGTGGTTCTGGCGCCTGTCTTGCAAGCACAAGGGCCCGGGTTCGATTCCCCGGTAACCACATAACAATACTGGGTGTGGAGACTCGCAACCAGTACCACATACCACAGTGCCGGGCGTGGTGGCTCACGCCTGTGATCCCAGCACTCGGGAGGCAGAGGCAGGAGGATTGCTGTGATGTTGAGTTTGAGGCTGAGCTCAGGGCCAGCCTGAACCACAAAGCGAGACCCTGTCTCAAAAAAACCTAAAAAAAAAAAAAAAGCAAAACAAAACAAAACAAAAAAAACTCCCACAATAACAACAAAGGCCACAGCACTCAGCTTATCCTGCCCAAGAATTCTCCGGAGCTCTCCAACAGGCCTGGCCACAGTGGTTCTGTGTCCGCAGTGGATGTCAACCTCATCATGGCACCTTGTTTCCTGTTCCTTCACCCTGTTCCTAACCCGTAAGCCTCCCTGGCCCCAAACCTGCACTCCTCAGTGGTCTCTGCCCCGATCAATGGCAGAAAGGAAAAACGTCCCACAGGTTGCTAGAGTCCTCGCTGTTTCCTCTCTGGGGCCTGTTCAGCAGTTTTCCTGCTGACCTAAAGCTGCCTGGATGCAGGCTATGTATCTTTCCTATCCTCGTTCTAAGAGTAGGTGTTCACCAGTATCTGAGGACCAGTGTCTAACTAGTGTGTGGGGGACAGTGAGGGTGCTTAACAGTTTCTTAATTCTGTCTGAGGTTAAGTCTTCATAAAGCAATAGAAGCCATCTCTACAAACAAGCTATACCTAGATACATGCCCATCAGTGAAAGCCAACAAAGGTAACACATGACCAGGACAGAAGACATAGGACCAAAGGAAAAAGCCTGCTACACTTAATCTGCTGGAGATACTTTCACTAGGCTAGGGATTGTGGCTCAGTGACAGCACCTGCCTAGCACGCTCAAGGGTCTAGGTTCAACCCATAGCACCACACACATACAAAACCTGAACAAGAACACTTTCATTAACACAATAGACAATTTTTTTTAAAAAGCATGGAGTAATAAGTGTCAGCATTAGGAAGAGATTCATGACAGCAGTCATACCCTCTCGACATAAAAGTCCAAGAGTAGGTGTTCAGACAGTCCAGACAAGGAAAATAGGAAACAGTGAATGAACACACATACACACCCTCTCACATGAGATAAAAACATAAAACTAGGGACAATGCTAGTTTTATGGAAGTAAGACAATGTAGTTTAAGGAAAGTTTGGCAGCTGTCAAAGGAAACAAAATAACCTATTGGTTCCAAAGAGACTGATTAAAATTCATGTTCTCTCTTGCATTCAAGTTTTCCACATGACCTGAATGCAGAAGAAAATAAATCCACTGTCCTAAGTCTTGCAGTAACTATGAAAACAGAAATTTGGAAAGTGCAGTACTACTTTCCTCAATCCAAGTTCAAATTCTGAGAGAGAAAAGAAGTCTATGCCACACTCTTATCAGCTGGTGATTAATCTCTGAGTTCTCATGTTCTGAGTTATGTCTGCTTAAGAAAATTTCCTACTCAACTAGCTGGAAAGAAAAATAGGCATATTCAAAAATAACAAACCAAGAAAAACACACACTTCCTGGCTCGACATTTAGCTCAGTGGTTCCAGTGCCTGCCTAGCAAGCATAAGGTTTGATCCCCAGTGACTACATACAACAATGTCGGGCATGGTGACTCACGCCCATCTGGAATCAGTATCACATACCACAATGCTGAAGTGGTGGCTCGCAGCTGTAACCCCAGCACTCAGGAGGCAGAGGTAGGAGGATTGCTGTGAGTCCGAGGCTTGCCTGGGCTACATAGTGAGTTCAGGACCAGTCTGAACTACTTGGCAAGACCTTATCTCAAAACCACCCTCTCTCATACATGCACTTCCTACAGCAACATTAGGTGAATTAGCAACCAAACTACTTAACCCACAAAAGGCACGGGCTCCGCACGATGGACTCAACCCAGCAGACCCCAAAGAATCTAACTGCCACTTGGTCTCCTCTGCAGTGTCAGCAAAGGGTCTGCGGACGTCACTGTCCTCTGCGACAGCTGACTAATCTAAGAAATGTAGATAGTGCATCCTGAGCTGACACAGACTTGCAGGAAGACACACTGCAAAGTGGGCCAAGCCCAGCTCTACCAGGAGAGGAGCAATTACTCCCAGAAAAGCTCCCAGGCCAGAAAATTGAGTGCTGAGGGGCAACTCCACCCCATTCTTCTTCTGCTTTCCTCAAGGAGGAGGACACAAGGCACACTCAACACAGCCCAGCAGGAATGTCAAATGAACACAGTCTACTTGTTATATTGTAAAATGAGAAAGAAATACCATTTTTTTGTGCTTTCTTTTTTGAACACAGTAATCTTAATAAACTGAACAAAATTTCCCAGGGGAAGAAAAAGGAACTTCACAGAAATCCCTTAAATGGGAAAGGTGTGAGATTTTTTTCCAAATACCTTGTCAGGCCACCACTGAAGATCTTCACCTAGGGACACTGGGCTTTGGACAGGTGTGCTCTTCTTGTCCAAGCTGGGCTCTCCTTCTTTGCTGGTAGAGCCCCTTTCATTATCAAATGAGGCTCCATCAAGCCACCTTCTCTCACGTAAACGTAAAACAGATTCACGTTCACGCAACAGCTCAGAGTCTCTCTCTAAGGGAAGAAGGAGAACTGGTATGCAATTGGGTCACACCAGTGGGATAAAAGTAAGCCACTCTCTAGTAAAGACCCTTCAGGATGCAACTAACAGCAGTTATCTACTCACAAAAGCTCACTCAATGTGTATCTAATAGAGCTGACTTGCAACATTCAAAACACTGATCCTTTTCAAGTGAATGGATACAAATAATAAACTAGTATTTTTTTTTAACTGCAGAGGCAAACTTTTCCATTATTTCAACTACATGTTTTATAGAACAAAATTGCTTTATTTTAAATTTGATTTTGGTTTTTAAATGGAGTTTTAAAATTATTTCATTAGAAATGCTAACTATAAGCTTTTATTTATAAATTAGAAAATATGCATAATTAGAATTTTAACATGTTAGATACAGGTAAAAAAACCAAAAAAGTATTAGTCACAAAGTTTCCAGTTCTTTTTCCCAAACATAGGGGTGAAATTACATACTTAAACTATAAATACAGTAGAATAATTATAAAGCTCTTGCTTACAGTAACTTCATAGGCTATATTTTTATGGGTAACTAATTTAAAAACTCGAGGAACAAGACTGGAGCGGTGTTTGCTTTTTGAGGAGAAGAATCTACATTTCCTTAGCTAAAAATGTTTTCCCTGCAACTGGGCTACAAAGCTTAAAGCCATTCTACTTCAGTTTGCTTACATATCATTTAAAAAATATATAATTTTAAAAAAGAAACAACTTTCTGAGATTTGGAGAGAAGATTTGAGACAACATCAGAGGTCAGCCACACAACACTGGCATCTATGAAGGTCAAAAGTGGTCAGGTCTCAGTTTTTCAGATGATTCAAAGTAAAAGGGCTATACATAATAAATTTTGGAAAAGAAATAAGGAAGGAGTTACTTCTGTTAGATATTGAATGTTTGCAAATGCAGTACTCAGTACATTTAAGGTAATAAAGTATGCATTTACTTACACAGCTTTAAAGGGCCTGCATAGTACATTCAGTGTATTAAAAAATCATCCACAGATCTGTTACTTTTTAAAATCTTTTTCAAGTATGTTTGCAGCAATGTCTTAATATAACATAGCATCTTTCCCAGTCTATTAATAATCATTAATACAGCTTAGTTTTGTCTATTGTTTCTATCAAGTGGTTTTAATTTCTAGAAAGTGAAATATTAAACTACAATGCAACCTCAAGTTGATTCAAACATATAGAGAGGCTAGTTTAATGATTTCAAAATCTTTCTACCTTCTACTATGTACTATATTTTTTTAAGGATTTCAAACTTTTAAAAGCACTGTACAGTAATCATTTCCATACATTTAATATTGTCCTCTCCCACCCTATGCAGTCTCATATTTCACTCTTCAAAAGAGAAGAATTATGTTATTTTAATCAAATGAATGTCAGAGACTTGTTTTCTGAATGCTGCATGTCACCATAAAGTAGAATTCTGCTTTTAGTTCAGAATCCATGTTCCTAATTAAAAATACAGCTAGTAAACCATAATCCAGGATATGAATTATGCGATTTCAACAAGATCATCTCTGAAATACTACTGTGGCTCTTCAACATAAAAAAATAACTAGTTTAAACGGCAAGCTACACAAAAACGCTAATAGATCATGATTTCATCTACTGTAATTCTATAAATTCAAATCTAGTGGATCTAGCATTATCTTTCCAAACAGCCAATCCTTCATCAAAAAGAAATAAATGCAAAATTACCTCGAGAAGAGCCTAGCCTGGAAAGTGATGAACGACGAAAAGAAGGGTAACCAAAATAGCTGATGTCCTCAGAGAACATGGCATCCGCATCAATAATAACACTTGGGTGGGCAGAATGAATGTCAGCATCGAGAAGGGACATGAGGTCTTCTACAAACAGACAATATAAATGGAGTAGCTATAGACAGTGCACCCACACACCTCTAAAAAAATTCTAAAAATTAGATTACATTTAACTAAGTGACTCGGTAATTCAGTAACCCAAGGGGAAAAGCAACTATGCTCCAGAAAATAAAATTAATGTTACTAATACAGATTCTAAGGGACATGACATGCATAACTGCTGCATGATCTTGCTAAACTAGTTTAAGAGAAAAAGCATTCATAAGATAGACGTTAGAGTGAACAGTCAAAATTTAAAGTTTTATAGATTTTCAGTAATAAGGTTACAATAAATTCTGTTGTCATCTGTCAGCCAAGAATGTGTGCTCTGGAAACAAGTGTGAATCTGTGACAACAACCCTACCCATTTCCCAGGAAAGGTACTTTACAGTCAAATCAAGCAGCTCTACAGGAGAAATAGCCACTCCCTTTCAAAAGTCATAAGAAAAACTGTAGTTTACAACTCTGTCCCACAGTCCAATCAGCAAAGGAGATAGGAAAAAGTAACCGTGGTGACCCACTCACCTCCAGGCAAATACGACTCACTGGCCGTGTCATCCCCGTCATCTCCATCTTCATCATCCCTACTAAGTAAATTATTTACAGCAAGGTTTACATCAAGATTTGTTCGCTGAAGCTCCCGAATGATGACACTTCTAGATTTGCCTTGTAGAACAACTTGGGCCTAAAATAATAAATAAATAAATGAATGCTACACTACTTTTGATTAAATTTTGAAACACAGCTTTCCAGTCAAGTGCAGCAGTGCACATCTGTAAAACACATTACACAAGAAGCGGAGGCAAGAGGATCTCAAACTGACAGCCAGCAGACCCATATTAGCAAGATCTTGTCTCAAATTAAAATTTTAAAAGGTCTGGGGATATACCTTAGCATTCCTTGAGTTCATCCTCAGTATCAAAAGAAGGGATGGAAGTAGTCAGCTTTGTAGAATCGTAACAGAAAAATCTCTCTTGCCGTGAGGCTCAGCTCAGCGAGGCCTCTAGGGAATTCCCTCCACCAGCCTCACCTGTGAGATCAGCTCCTCTGGAATGACAGACGCCGGGATGACTGGCTGTGGTTGGCTGCCCAGAAGACCTGAGCCCCTGTCACGTCCTGTCCGGATGACACGAGTCTGTCGCCGTGAGTCTCGGGCACCAGCTGATGACCTACCAGAGGACCCTCCTCCACTTCCTCCTACTCCAGAGCTCCAGCGGCTTCTGCCAATAAGTTTAGACAATCAAGCATTTCAACATTATTTCCAAAAGGTTACTGTGGCTCTTATTTTTATTATTTTAAGCTAAATTTATTTTTCTACCTGACACTATTTTATACTATTGCTTTGACTAAAAGAAAAAGGTAATAGAACTGAACTTTAAATAAGTTTCCCTTGGCAGGGGATTTAGTTTAGTGGTTCTAGTGCCTGCCTGGCAAGTGCAAGAGCCTGGTTTCCATCCCTAGTAACTACAAACAACAATGCTTAGCGTGGAGACTCATACCCACCAGAACATACCACAGTGTCAGGCGTGATGGCTCATGCCTATAATCCCATCACTCAGGAGACAGAGGTAGGATTGCTGTGAGTTCAAGGCTGAGCTCGGAGCCAACCTGAACTACAAAAGCGAGACCCTATTTTAAAAAAAAAAATAAATTCCCAGCTGGGTGTGATAGCATGCAACCATTAGCCAAGCACTCAGGGGGCTGAAGTAGGAGGATCACCACAAGATCAAGGCCAGCCTGGGCTACACATTGAGATCCTGTCTGAATAAATCAAAACCAAACAAACAAAAAAGCAGTCCTGGCCGGGGATATAGCTCAGTAGGCTGGAGATTTAGCTCAGTGGTTCTGGGCACCAGCCTTGCAAGTATAAGGGCCCGGGTTGATCCCTGGTAATCACATACAACAAAGCCAGAGTGGGGAGTAGAGACTCACATCCGCCAGCTATCAGTACCACATACCACAGTGTCGGGCGTGGTGGCTTACGCCTGTAATCCCAACACTCCGGAGGCAGAGGCAGGAGGATTGCTGTGAGTTCAAGGCTCAGCTCAAGGCCAGCCTGAACTACAAAAGCAAGAAGACCCTGTCTCAAAAAAAAAAAAAAGCGGCCCCAATTTTTTAATGCATAAGTATAAATTCAAGTTTCAGAAATATAGCATCAAATCATTTTTAAAATGATTAAAGATACACATACTTCTTTCCACAACCCCATATTTTAACATATTTTACCTATGCATAAAAACCTTGTAGACCAGGGCCGGGGAGTTAGCTCAGTGGTTCCAGCACCTATTGTGCTATTGTGCAAGCTCAAGAATCCGGGTTTGATCCCCGATAACCACACACCATATTGGTCATGGAGACTCACGCCCAGCAGCAATCAGTACCACATACCACAGTGCCGGGCATGGTGGCTCACGCCTGTAATCCCAGCACTCGGGAGGCAGAGGCAGGAGGATTGCTGTGATGTGAGTTGGAGGCTGAGCTCAGGGCCAGCCTGAACCACAAAGTGAAACCCTGTCTCAAAAAACCTAAAAAAAAAAGAAATATAGCCAGCCTCACATATTACCCCAGATGAGGATAAAGAATCCAGGTAACCACACCAGATCCTGTTGGGCTGTGAGGACAGGGTGCAGGGCACCACAGCTCTCCTTGGGAGGAGCCAGGGACTGCGGGAGCACTTTATATCCCACTCCCTCAGCCTCACCCTCCACCTTCCTCTAACAGACTGAATTTTAACTGAACTTTCCAAGCTTTTTTCTCCCCTGAGAAAACATTAGATAATGATTCTCAAATCAGTATACATCAAACTCGGTGGTTTCTCTACATTTAATTGGTAGATCTACCTCATCAAACAAAAACTTTTCTAAATAGTTTCACGGGTAGAAGGGGGAAGATGTCCCAGCAAAACCAGCATCATTCTTCTCAAAGGCTTCCCAACTGTGCAGCATCTGCATCTGTAGCACCAAACTGCCTGATTTAGGAGAGAATACTGTGCGTCCTCGGGGCTCTATGTGAAATAGCACTTGCTTCAGCTGAGTGATAGACTTTAGAAATGTTATTTTAATAACCCTGGGAAGGCTACAAGAAGCCAAAGGGGCTTCGTTAAAAGCACCTTATGTTTAGGAAACAATTAATACAATTTCCTTTACAATGGTATCAAAAGGAGTACAATACTTAAGGAGTAACCCTAGCCAAGTCAAGACAGACACTGTGAAGTACAGAGCACTGTGAAGTACAGGCTAAGGAGATGCAAAAGATGCCCTCTATGTTCATGGATGCAAAGACAGAACATCATTAATTAAGAAATCCATATTACCCAAAGCAACACACACGGATGATGTAATAATCCCTTTCAACACCACTATTTTTTTAAAAATAGAAAAATTCACCCTAAAAATTCACATGGAATCTCAGTGGACCAGAAAAAGAAAATCCAAATTAGTCCAAAAAAGGACCAAAATGAAGGATTTTCCCATTTACTTGAAAGCATGTACCAAGACTGCAATAATCAAAGCAGCACAGTTCAGCAAAGCAGCATGGTTCAGCATAATGATAAACAGACCAAGGGACCAAAAGCAGGATCTCGAGTAGACAAGTGCTGACAAGGTGCTAAGACCCCACAGTGGGAAAGGACAGGCTTCCAACAAGGATGCTGGGAACCCTGGATACACACATGTGAAAGACTGAAGCTAGGCCCAGGCCTCACACTCAGGACAAAAACAAACTCCAACAGGCTGCAGCTTGGTGGCAGAACACTTTCCTGGCACATACAGAACCTGAGGTCAAACCCAAGGTGCCAAAATAAAGAAGAGCTACAGAACTCAAAATCAGTCAAACAGTCCAACAGAATATCTATCTACAATTCTAAAACTCCTAGAAGGAACACAAGGGACAACTTCACCACACTGAACTTGTGGGATGCAACACCTTCAATGCACAGTCACAAGAAGAGAAACAGACCAGTAGGACTACATCAACCTTCAAAACCCTTCTGCAGGCAAAGACACAATCAAGAAAGCAAAAAGCAACTGAGAGAGTGCAGAAAGTATTTGTAAATCAGGTACTTCGTGAAGGGCTAAAAACTCGAATACATGAACAACTTCAACTCAGCAGAGCATGATGTATAAGCTAATAATCCCAATACACTCCAAGGCTGAGGCAGGAGGCCCACAAATTCAAACACATCGTGGGTCCTCAGCAAGACCCTGTCTCAAAATTAAAATTAAAAAGGACTTAGGATGTAGCTCAGCGTAAAGCTCCTGGATTCAGTACCCTGTACAGCCCAACGTACGCCAATAAAAACAGAACTACCAAAAGATCCTGCAACCACACTCCTGGGTTGACACCCAAAAGATTTGAGCTAGGGTACAGCTCAGGGCTGGAGCAATTCTCCAGTAAGACGGCAGACACAGCCAAGTACAACAAAGGAATGGAAAGTGGTGTCAAAGCAAGATATGCATAGTCATGTCCACAGAAGCACCACTCACAGTGGCCAAGTGATCGGAGCAGGCCCTAAGCCTAGAGAAGGGACAGAGGGTCACACTACATGGTGCACAAGGGAAGAGTAGCAGCCTTTAAAACAAAAACGAACTGGACCAGGGATTTAGTTCAGTGGTGCCAGTGACTGCCTTAAAAGCGTAAGGTCCCAAGTTCAATCCCTGGTAACCACATACTACAATGCCAGGCATGGTAGCTCACACCTGTAACCCCAGCACTCAGGACACAGAGGCAGGAGGATTACTGTGAGTACAAGGTTTGCCTGGGCTACATAGTGTAGTTCAGGGCCAGCCTACAAAGCGGGACCCTGTTTTAAAAAAAGAAAAAGAAAAAAAAAACAATAAAAGAACATAAGAGAAGTCAGGATCCATACTAATTGAAATAAATGATGAGACACATACTGTATGATTCCACCTATAAGGCAATCACAGTCACAGAAAAGAATGGAGTCTGCATCAAGAAATGTGCAGTAAAATGTACCAATAAAATCTATTTAAAATTAAAAAATAAAGAATGGGGCAGTACAGCACAGAGCTGTTTAACAAATTTCATGCCTTCATGAGGAAAAAGATCAACCAGTCCATTTCACAATGTCAATATACTTAAAATAACTAACCTGTACAAATGGCTCAGAGAGTACTTTATTTATGCCTTTCAACCACAAGTTAAATAAAATTTTAAATTTGAAAAATACATTCAAAATGAAATCATGTAAGAAAACAAATGTCTTTTCAAATTATGTGTATTAAGACTAAGCAACAGAGGGCCAGAGATTTATCTCAAATGGTACCATGCCTACTTTGGAAGCACAAGGGCCCAAGTACAATCCCCAGTACTGCAAAAAAAAAAAAAAAGTCTAGGCAACAGAAATTAATCTAGGATCAAATAAACATATTCAAATCCACAGTTACATCAGGATCTATACTTCATAGTTTCCGATAAGATACAAAAAACTCCTACAAGTAGGACTACTTTTTTGGAATTACTACATATTCAAAAGCTATGTCTATTACTTCAACCTAAAAAGAGGATCACGGCAAAGACCCTAAGAAGATGTGATGAGAGTGACCCTGTGTTCCAGCCTTTCTGGACAGTGCCCATTTAAGCCCTTTTTCTGAGCCTAATTATTATAGCTGTCAGTTACTAAGGATGTCTCAGACAGAAGAAGTATCACCACTTGTTTGCCCAGCATAGCGCCAGGTTTTCCGCACTCAGGGTCTCCCATCAGAACCAGATCAAACCCCAAACTCTACCCCATACTGTTCCTACACCTTCTCTAGCCAGCATTTTCAGATCAGGACGTCAGACTAAGCAAACAATGCTGGGACAGGGTTAGTGGAGGCTACAGAAGACAGGACTAGCAAGTAGCTCATGTTTATAAGAGAGTAAACTATGTAAGTTTCTGTTTTAACAAAAAAATACTGAGCAATCCTTAAAAAATCAGTAGCACACAAACTACAAGTAGCAAAAACATCAAAAGAAAAAACATTCAAAGAATGGTTATACATTCCTAAGAATGCTGTCAAAATAAATGATCACCTCTCAATAAGCCAGGCTGCTGGGCATAAAAATAGCCACCACCAGGCTGGAGATGTACTTCAGTGGTTACACGCCCACCTGGTAAGCGCAAGGTGCTGAGTTCAAACCCAGCACCACCACCTTGAGATCTTCAGAGCAGCTCCCAACTGGAGACATGAGCCAGAACTCACAGGAAAAATGGCAGGCTGGGGTGGGACAGAAGCTGGGAACAGCCTCTTGGATAGGAGCTTAAGTGGCACACCTGGGCAGCAGGGACTGACTCATACATTTCGAGTCTCTAATCTGTGTTATGAACTTCAGACTTCCCACAAGTTTATCACAATCAATACAAATATAGAGGGGGGAAAAAAACTGTACAAACTGAGGAAAAAGAAAATGATATTAAGACCTAAAATATTTTAGACTATGTAATTCCTGATTTATAAAATGATCCAATCTCAGTTTCACCACAAACAATCACAGAATGTGTGCTTACACTTCATAGATGACTGTAAACCCAAATAAAAGTAAACAGGTGGCTCAGTTTCCGAGGTAGTAAGCACAAACTGCCCATGAATCTGAGGCAGGAGAAATCCTGTAGGCAGGAGCTCAACACATTACTGATTCCTACGCATGTCAAAGGTCTTCAAATCAGTCCTGGGGATTTAGCTCAGTAGTTCTGGTACCTGCCTTGCAAGCACAAGGTCCTAGGTTCAATCCCCACTAATCACATACAGCAAAGCCAGGTATGGTGACTCACATCCACCAGCAATCAGTACCAAATACCACAGTCCTGGGCATGGTGCCTCACATCTGTAATCCCAGCACTTGGGAGGCAGAGACAGGAGGATTGCTGAATTCGAGGCTGAGTTTAGGACCAGCCTGAACTACAAACAAGACCTTGATTCAAAACTAAAAAAAAAGAAAGTCTTCAGATCAGCCTGAACTCTGGACCAGCTTGAGCTTGAGTCCTGCATCACTGTGTCTACCACATATGCACTTTATTACAAAGTTCTACCTGTCTCCAATCTACTTCCACCATCATATCACACCTGCTATAATAATCATGGTGACCCAAACTCTCATTCACTGAAAGGAGGATTTAAGTCCCAAGAACAAACTAAGCCACATAACAGTGTGGGTTACAAACCATAAAATACAACAAACACTAAATCTATGAGCCCAAATGATGTATACAATTGAATAGAAAAAAGACAGACAAGGAAAAGGAAAGAAAGAGCTAGGACTGACTGAGCTGTCACCATGTACCTAAACTCTGAGCCAGCTACATTATTATCAGAAAATCTGCCATTTAAGAATCCAGGTAAAACATAAGAGAAAGCACTGCCTTGGAATCTATATGCAGTTTCTTTTGTTTGAAAGTATATGAACTCTAGATAAAACTGCCCAAGAGTTGAATGTCTAGTATAAAACTAGAAACCAGATTTGGATATCAGAGAAGAAATGAATCTTAAGACTTTTTTTTTTTTTTTGAGACAGGGTCTCGCTTTGTGGTTCAGGCTGGCCCTGAGCTCAGCCTCAAACTTACATCACAATCCTCCTGCTTCTGCCTCCCGAGTGCTGGGATTACAGGCGTGAGCCACCACGCCCGGCACTGTGGTATGTGGTACTGGTTGCTGCTGGGTGTGGGTCTCCACACCCAGTATTGTTATGTGGTTACCGGGGAATTGAACACGGGTCCTTGTGCTTGCAAGACAGGCGCCGGAACCACTGAGCTAAATCCCCGGCTCCTTAAGACTTTTTTCTTTAAGAGATAAGAATAAGATATAAAAGATGCTCAAAGACAGAATCATTTCAAATTGTAAATGACCCATGTAGGACAAGGGACACTGTGGACAGAGTAAGCTATGGGTAGTGACTGACCAGTGTAGGAGATTTTTACCCTAGGGCTCCCCATGGGTAACCAGTCACAAGAGGTGAGCCACTCCCAGGGTTGGCCCCACAACTTACCCTAGGGTATTGCCTGCCAGTCGGCCCAGAGTCTCAGACCCTGAGAGAAACCACGGGGAGTCATTTGTCCTGCCAGGCCTGGAGGTCCTCCCCGCCCCCGAGTTGCTGTTCAACTTTGACCTTAGAAAAAACAAGAGACAAGAGAGTCACTGAGGGTTCCCACCTGCCAAGAACACAACTGGAATCCAGGCTGACTAGGAAATGAAGAAGCTCTTCACATGTGTGCATCACACTCAAGGAACACGCCTAACAGCCAGGTATGGCAGCCCAGCCTGCTGCTCTGTGAGGCTGAGACAGGAGGACTGCAACCAGAGTCCAGCCTTGACAATTCAAGGACTCAGTGAGGATCTGTCTCAAAAGTGAAAAGGGCTAAGGATGCCACTTACTGAGAAAACCCTGGGTTTCACCTGGGGAAAAAAGGAAATGGACATTTAACAACTGTGGCCTTGTAACAACTTGCCATTCTTTACTAACTTTTCTCTTCTAAGCAAGGTCTTGCTCTATAGTTCAGGCTGACTTCAAACTGGCAGCAATCCTCCTACCTCTGCCACTGGAGTGCTGGGATCACAGGGGTGTGCCACAGTATATTTCAACTGTAACTGAATTCTAAGTTGCACACTGATAATAGATTTCTGATATTAATCATTTTTTCCTTTGCATACTTATCTAGAATCTTTTTTATGTCCTATAACTCTACAAAAACAAAATGTGAAAGTCCACTTTTGTTTTCAAATCGAGTTAGGTGACTTGAAATCAAAGAAAAAATCATTATGTGTAAAATTATTTCAGGGCCAGATATAGTAGCACACATCTGTGAATCCCACCACTTGAGAGACAGAAGCAGGAAGATTGCTGAGTGCTCAAGGCCAGTCTGAACTACAAATGGAACCCTGTTTCAAAATACCAAAAACTAGGGAAAGGGAGTTGGCTCAGTGGTTCCGGCGCCTGTCTTGCAAGCGCAAGGACCCGGGTTCAATTCCCCGGTAACCACATAACAATACTGGGTGTGGAGACCCACACCCAGCAGCAACCAGTACCACATACCACAGTGCCGGGCGTGGTGGCTCACGCCTGTAATCCCAGCACTCAGGAGGCAGAGGCAGGAGGATTGTGATGTAAGTTTGAGGCTGAGCTCAGGGCCAGCCTGAACCACAAAAGCGAGACCCTGTCTCAAAAAACCTAAAAAAAAAAAACACCAAAAACTAAAAATCATTTCAGTTGAAGAACAAATATGACTTGTGACTCACAAAATGATGTAATACTCTTCTGAAAACTGATTTCTGCTAAGTAAAAACTAACTCCTCTGCCACTTTTCATGTTAGTGTTTTGGCTATAAACCACTATTTTTTAAAATTTTAAAACTGACCATTTCACTGTGTTTTATGCATCCAATTTCCTATAACACTTTTTTTTGAAAATGCCAGGATCACCAGTGCCAACGTGTGTTTAATACAGTGGCTCCTCAAAGCTCCATGCTTCAGGTACTCAACACAAAGAGCAGGCTGGGTGCATCTCCAAGGTGGAAAGCAAGCTCTGTCTTTAGCACTGCGAATGCCATATGCATCATCCCCCCACCCACCCCCACACACAGAACATGCTGCCTTACCCGTCATTATTATCAGGTTTACCCAGTTCCAGTCTGTCAGGTTGTACTGAAAAACCAATCCTGCAAACTCTACCGTCCTATAAAGCAAAGAAATTTTCAAAGTAAAAGATGCATTAAAATGTGCTTGTGCTCAATAAGCAGACTCCATACTACTGCTGCCAGACTGCTGAGGATGACTGGGCACAAACTCCGTCCCACCAGGGGCCACACCACGTGGACACTGCCACACGCTGTGCAGAAGGCACACAGAGAGCATCCTTATGTGTCTCCTGGGCAGCTGCCAGAGCAGAAGATCTAAATCCCTAAGCCCTGGCCCCTACAGCTTTCTCCGGCCAGAGGGCAGATGCCAGAAGAGAGCAAGCAAGTGGGCTTCCAAGCAATTCAGCAGAGCTGCTGTGTTCTAGGGTGCGGGACTCTGCTGCAACTGCTTAGCTTTCAGTATCTCAGCAAAGAGGAAATTCATTACCTCAAGAAGAAAGGCGGCGTGATTTGGTCCCACTACACACTGTTTAATAGTGGCCTGCTCCAATACATTCAAAGGGGGGTGACTGAAAACAAAAAGAAAAAAGAGTGTTAGTAAAATTATTTTTCAAATAGTAAATACACTTTAGGAATTTTTTAAAATCTCATTAACAAAAGAAAAAATACTAGGTAAAGCCTAGTTTTAAAAACTGAGTATTGGGGGGTAGAGGATTTAGCTCAGTGGTTCCGGCGCCTGTCTTGCAAACACAAGAGCCCGGGTTGGATCCCTGGTAACCACATACCATACTGGGTGTGGAGACTCATGCCCAGCAGCAATCAGTACCACATACCACAGTGCTGGGCGTGGTGGCTCAGGCCTGTAATCCCAGCACTTGGGAAGTTGAGGCAGGAGGATTGCTGCGATGTGAGTTGGCGGCTGGGCTCAGGGCCAGCCTGAACCACAAAGGGAGACCCTGTCTCAAAAGAAAAACCACTGAGTATTGGTAGGGATGCAGTTCCGTGGCACTGTTCCTGGCTGGCAAGCTGAAGGTCCTGAGTTCAATCCCCGGAACAAAAAATTTTTAAAAAATAAATAAATAGGGCTAGGGAGTACGCTGAGTGGTTCCAGCGCCTATCGTGGAAGCTCAAGGGCCAGGGTTCAATTCCCCAATTCCCCATAAAGACATACAATACTGGGCGTGGAGACTCACACTCAGCAGCAATCAGCACCACATACCACAATGCCAGGTGTGGTGGCTCACACCTATAATCCCAGCACTTGGGAGGCAAAGGCAGCAGGATTGCTGCAATGTGAGTTTGAGGCTGAGCTCAGGGCCAGCCTGAACCACAAAGTGAGACCCTGTCTCAAGGAAAAAAAAAAAATTTTTTTTAATTTAAAATAAATAAATAAATACAAACTGAGTATCTACTTGGGTGTGGTGGCCCACTCCTATAATCCCAGTACTTGGGAAGCAGAGACAGGAAAATTGGGAGACCACCCTGGGATCCACAGTAAGTTCCAGGTCAGCCTTAACTACATAGTGAGACCCAATCTCAAAAAACACTACAAAGATAATAAACGTTACCCCTCACAATTACTACAGGTCCTCACCAAACTGTTTAAAAATCAAAACAAATGTAAACTACAATTCAAAGGAATCCAAATGATAGTTAATAATTTAAAATATTCTTAATCTAATCACATTACATTAATATTAGTCAGACTAAGGTACCACATACATATGAGTTCTTTTCCTAACAAAGAATATTCGTTCCTTGTCAGAAGATCAAGTATCTTGGGCTGAGGATGCAGCTTAGGGGCATAATATGTGTGAAGCCTGAGTTCTATCCACAGCATCACAAAAGAAAAGGAAAAGGTGTAAATCATCTTCAAATTCTTACCTGTTTAAATTGTATTTATTCAGTTTCTCTGAAACTTCTCGTAACCTTAAAAACAAACAAAAAAATCAATAAACTACATGAAAAAATTCCTTTGTAAATAAAATACTTCCACCAGATACTCGTACTATTATTTGGGTGATTTCCACCAGTAGTACTCGAAGAAACTGTGAAGGTGAGAATGTTTTGTGCATTCTTCATTCTGTTCCCAAAAGGTCACAAGCATGTGCCGCAACTTTTGTCCCTCTCTATCCCATCAGGAACAATGTCGCCAATCACAGTAACCCCACTGACAGACACGCAAACTGGGCTTCTAACATTTCTCTAACACAAACTGGCAGGAGAACTGGTATTCGAATCAAATGTACAAGGAAAACTCATTTAAAAAAAATTCTGCCCAGGCCAAGAGATTCATGAAATGAAACATTTCAGAAACCCAGCTCAGGGCACAAATCTGTTATGCCAGCACTGCGGAGGCTGAGACAAGAGGATTACATGTTCAAGGGCAGCCTGTACTCCCTGCTAGGATCCTGTCAGAGGGAAAGAAAAAAAGGGAGGGAAGTGGGAAGAAAGAGATGGATGGACAGACAGACTTGGGAAGCAAGATCTACTAAGAATTTAAAATAAAGAGGTATTTAAAAAGCCTCACTGACTAATGGTATAGTCTGGATTTCTTGAAAGTATTTAGGACATAAAATTGCACAAACAAGAACCTCAATGCCCTTATCTATGAAACAGGAAAAATATGACCCTGCCCTATTCCTACAAATGCCTTACCCACACCCAAAGAGCTCTCCATTACACAGAGCATAGGGGCAGCCTGCACCTGTTCCGCATTTCCCTCCAGGAAACAGCCTCAAAGTAATGTGAATGGCTCAAGCACTCAGTGAAATCAAGGGCATAATTAACCTCAGGAAGTACTTTACAATGGAAGTAGAGACTTAAGAGTTCTGTTCTATTATGACTAGACATTGTGGTACGTGCCTGTAATCCCAGCACTTGGAGGGTGAAGCAGGAGGATCCTGCAAGGTGAGATCAGCCTGGGATACATAGTTAAGTTCAAGGCCAGCTTGAACTACATTAATGAAACCTTGTTTCAAAAAAAAAAATTATTATGACACTCAAAGGACTGATTTTTAAAACTGTTTCGGGACCTTTAAACTGAAAGTTTTAGAAAACAATGAGGAAAAAATCACAACATCAAGTCAACTGGAAATTCTACTTTCCTTACGTTTTTGTGTCACACTGAACCACAAAGTAATGTTCATGTTTCACATTAAGGAACCATCAAAGGGCCCAAGTGCAACATGAAAATGACTGCACCAGCTGCCAAAAGCTAAGTATAAAAGGAAGCTGTGTCTGCACTCTGACCTAGGTAGTGGCACCCTGCCGGCCTCACCACCTCTACTCCCTCTTCAGGGCAAGTGCAGGTTATTCCAACTTGCTCTCCCAAAACCATTTCGAACTTTACAATTGCAAGAACCTCCAACAAGCTTTTGTTGATCCAGGGATGTAGCCCAGTGGTTATATCCACTTGCCTTGCAAGCACCTGAAACCTGCCTTGTAAGCGCAAGGGCCCAGGTTCAATCCTGATAATCAGAAACAACAATGCCAAGCATGGTGACTCATGCCCATCAGCAATCAGTACCGCATACCACAGTACCAGGAGTAGTGGCTCACAAGTGTGATCCCAGCACTCGGGAGGCAGGGGCAGGAGGATTGCTGTGAGTTCAAGGCTCGCCTGTGCTACACAGTGCGCTCAAGGCCAGCCTGAACTACAAAGCCCAGACCCTGTCTCAAAAAACAAAACACTTTTGTTTATCTGTCACATTTATCTAGTGTTAAAAGTTAAAAACCAAAGAAATTCTTTGCTAATCTAAAGATAATAAGCTTTTACAAACTAGCATAAATTATACTTCTATGAAATATATTTTTCCCAAAGTATATGCAGGAGGACTTCTGCAAGCCCCTGTGCTTCCAGCTCTGCTTTGCACCAAAGCAGCACCCAAGCTGCCCCATCCACCATGCACAGGACCTGGAAGGTAGCTTGGCTGCACCCCAGCACTGAGACCAGCAATGTGAACAGACACAGGCACAGTGCTGCAAAGACAAGGGGGGGTTTATTTTATCTTTTGAGATGTGTCCAGAATGGCCTCAAAATTCTAAACTCAGGTACCTCCCCTGCTTCAGCTCCCCTTTAGCTAGGATTATAGTCATGCACCACCACGGCTGGCTGGTAGGAATAATGTGAGACCCTTCTCAGTCACTTGGAGGCTTTCTTCTCTGATGCTAACTTCTCAAGGTCAGCAGTGACCTGAGAAGCCTGGATGTCTACCTCATACATCTTGGAGACTTGTCAGAGACTCACATGGCTTCAGAATCCCACTCACTGAGGTTACTGTAGCCTACAGCATCAGACTCACAGTCCTCAGCACACGTCAAACTTTTTGAGAAAATTCAAATTTTTGCTTGAAAGAACAAATACATCACTAGCAAGAGATGTCTTCAGTGGCTTCCAGAAAAAAGGTTACACTTCACCTAGAAGAATAACTTCCCACACAAGAGGGAATGAGGAAATAGGTAGAGAAACAAGACACCAGGTACCAGGGCCTAATAACCTCAATTAATGTGGACATTACATACCACAAAACCTGAACTATAATAAACAGCATCAATAAGAATGAAAAGGGGGAACCAAGGATTTAGCTCAGTGGTTCCAGTGTCTGCCTGGCAAGTGCAAGCTCCCAAGTTCGATCCCCAGTCACCACATACCACAATACCAGGGGTGTGGTGACACACCTGTAATCCCAGCACTCAGGAGGCAGAGGCAAGAGGACTGCTATGAGTTCGAAGCTGGCCTGGACTACATAATGAGTTCAGACCTGAACTACAAAGGGAGATCTTGTCTCAAAAAGAAGAAGAATGAAAAGGTGAGGGCAAGGAGGGGACTACAAAAAGAAGCAAGCTGCGTTACCTACATACGCCAGCTCAAGAAGACTATAAGGTGTGCATTGCCAACACATACTACTAAAAAAATAAACAAAAAGCCAGTACATACCCAGATGTGGACACCCACGGTGCCAGCTACCTTGCTAAGGCAAAACAGTTCCCAAGGGGAAAGCACTTCAGCTGCTGCCACTCTCAGCATGGTAAGGGTTAGGATACCCAGAGTCAGCAGCCAAGGGGATTCGTAGCAAGGCTCTTCTCACTGCGTCACCAGGGACACCTTGAGTGAAGCACGGATAAAGGAGAGACGATAATCACCCTATGGCGCTGCTGCACTGCTTTCATTTATGCTGAAAAACCAGCGTTTTATGTACCACTGCTTTTGGACCACAGCAGAAATGCCAAAACAAAGCAAGGCAGCGGTGCTGCATACATACAAGTCCAGCACTGAGGCTAAGACAACAGGATGACAAGTTCAAGCCAGCGTTAACTCAGGGACTTAATGAGAGGACTGGCTCAAAAACAGAAAAGTATGAAAGAACTGAGAGCACAGCTCAGCGTGAGCTCTGCCTTTAATTGTCACAATGGTGACACACCTGTAACCAACCACAGCACTTAGGAAGTTGAGGCAGAACTGCCACAAATTCAAGGCCAGCCTGAACTACACAGCAAGACCCTGACCCTAAAAAGAAAAAAAAAAAAAAAGGTGGAAACGACACGTCAACTTGATGACTTTGCTTTTTATTTGCATAACTCTTATATGTAGAACTGTAATACATAAAAACTTGAAATACAGCACTGTGCTACACAGTACCATCATCCAAAATTACAGTGCGGCATAAACAACCTGAACTGAACAAAAGACAGTGAGGATCTCTAAACAATATACATGGAACTGTACATTAAAAAAAAGAGGCGTTATAACTCCAAACAGTCGTTGAACAGGTAGGCTGTTAGATGAGGGATACGTATACAGGGATTTCCCATCAAAATATAGTCCAGAGCAGAGAAACATTATTTGTAGGTGTAAGGTGATTTTCTCTATCACAGTTTACAGAATGTCTCTTTCTAATCTGATATTTTTCCTTTAATAGAAACCCTTCAAGTTTTCAACTGAAACTCCTTTTAGAGGGAACAGATTAAAGTCTCACATCTGAAGTCAGACATGGTTGCGCATGCCAGTCATCCCATGCTTGGGAGCTGAGGCAGGAGGATCGATGTGGTTTACAGCCAGCCTCCACTACAAAGTGGGACCCAGTCTCAAAAAGACCAAAATATGTAAAAATAAAAGATACAAAATCACACAAAAGGCATGTTATTTTGCAAAATAATCTTCTCTATCCTCCACTACCGCACCAATTCCGGCAGAACTGTAACAGTAAGAGGAGTCATCAGCCCAAACAGACAGGAAAACCGCTCAGCACTTCACAGCCCTGCCCTGGGAGGCTCTCTAGCCTCTCGGTGCTCTCTGGTTTCATCTGGGCTGCTGCCAGGGACATGTGCTGAGGGGACCAAAAGGAAGCTGGAAGCAAGGGAAGAGGCAGGGGCAGAAAGCCTGCCCTGTGCAACCTGTCTTCTTCAGTGCCTTCACCAAAGCCAAGAGTTGGACTGGCAGCTAGTCTCAGCATGCAAGCTGACCAGGTCTAGCCACAGGATACCTTCTGTTGGCAAATATCGTAAGAAAATATTCTACTATCTGACGCTGAACCAAATGGAGAATAATTAAGACAATAATATGCATATGAAATTCTATTGGTTAGACCAATCATCAGCACTCTCTCATGGAAATAAAAATTTAGCACTGGACCAGTCCTACACCAAGAGAGTTCACAAGGTTTGACCCTCACGTCTGCCCTTGGTAACCTTAGCAACAGTGCCTAAATCTGGTTAGACATCAAAAATTCCTATGAAGCCGGATGTGGTGGCTCACACTTAACCCAAGCACTGGGGAGGCAGAGGCAGGAGGATTGCTGTGAGTTTAAGCCTGGCTTGGGCTACACAGTGAGTTCAGGGCCAACCTGAACTACAGTGAGACACTGTTTCAAAAAAAAATGGGGAAAAAAAAAAAGCATTCCCAGGGCCCATACAAACTTACTAAATCAGAAATCCAAAACAAAGAGAGAAGTCTCCATAATCTGTGCTCCGGCTAAATAAATTCTGGTATAACAGTGAAGTCCTCTGGAAGGATAACCCCTGTTCTCATGAGGATAGAGAACAAAAGCCTGGGAAAGAACAGGTAGGGAGACTGCCCTGCACAGGGCACTACAAATTTTGGACCACATGAACATAGTACCAGTGCAAATTTTTCTAAGCACCCAAAATGACCCTAAGGATCAGCAAGTACAGTATTCCTTCCACTAAAACCTGGAATACATGCAGGAATGACCCAAAACAGCCAAAGCTGAGAGGCCCACTGAGGTGATGCCATCCCCAGTTTGGAGAAGCCCTCAGGTGCCACTCAGAATGCACGGCCCACCAGGCTCCTTAAAAGCCTCTGGCCAGCCCAGGCCTGTAGAAACCTGTTTAATTCGGCTGAATCTTGTGTTTCCCAAGCTGAAACCAAACACAGAATGCTTTCTAGTAAAAGACTATGGAACCACAGGACCCTGGCTTGAGATCTAAGCTCCCCAATGTAGAAGTCTCTATACACCAGAACTTGGAGCACAGTCAGTACCAGAGAACAAAAAGCCCCTCCTTTGAAAAGGGAGAGTGTGACAATGACAAACTGCCTTTCTTGTCTTTCTCTCTAAATAAAAATAATTATTGAATGTTCTTATTGTTTAATCAACTGAACAGATTAAAAGGTAACCAGCATTAAGCAATTTCACTCTGCCTAAAGTTATAATATTAAAAATACAAACAGCTACAGCAGACTTTTCTCCCCCTTGGTACCAGAGATTGAACTCCAGACCATACATTTGCCAGGCAGACATCCCTGACCCAGCAGATTTTTTTTTGAGACAGGGTCTCATTTTGTAGTACAGGCTGGCCCTCAATATGTAGCCCAGGCCTAGCCTCAAACTCACAGCAATCCTCCTGCCTCTGCCTCCCGAGTGCTGGGATTACAGGTGTGACTGGGAATTGAACTCAGGCCCTGGCCGTTGCCAGGTAGACGCCGGAACCACTGAGCTAACTCCCCAACCCTCGATTTATTTTTTAAACCCAAACAATACAACAAAAGCATTTTACTCCATCAAGTGGGAAGACAAAGGAAATCGAAATCCCCTTCTTAAGGAGAAGGCAGTGAATTTCAGTATAGTTTTCCTGGTCTAGTAGAAGCAGACCTTACTGGGCATCTCATCCCATTAAGGCAGATCAATCAAAGGACTCAAACCCTCAAACCATCCAACAGCCCACTCCCACAAGAAGCAAGGACATCTGTGTCCTGAGTGCAAAAGGTGAATCAAGTGGGCCTCAAGATTTGCATGAGTTCTTCCTTTGGGTGTAGGTCAGGCATAGAAACCACAAAGAACACACAAGCATCCTCGGCCACAGAGCTGGAAGCAAGGCCCGAGTTTTGGATCTGATCTTTAGAGAGGTAATACACCCCCCACAGCAAAGACTGCAGCCCAAGTGCAAGAGCTGGGCTTCAAGGAGTGTCAAAAATGGCTTCAAAAAAGCCTTCTAGCTCTTCTTCACACAGTAACTACACAGGCAGCCCCCATTCAGTGATGTTACCAAAATCCCTTTTGTTAATGCCTCCCAGATACTCAAGAGGGAAAGAACCCTCAGTGCCCTGAAATACTCCAGGTGTGATGGGGAACTCAAGTCAGCAAGTGTGTGAGAGACACCTCTACCTGAAAATTGCTGTTTTCACATGATTTTAATTCCTGGATATCATTTCCTGTCAGAAAAGTACATGCCCATGTTCTTTGTCCTCCAGCACCTATTAGGTTGCAGCTGACCACCTCCTCTCTCTTCACACTTCTCTGCAACTTCAGAAAGGGTGAGACAGCAAAGTGGAAAGAGGGCTACACACAACACTAACCTGAACCCAACTCGAGGCTCTGGACCACCCCTAGCTGAGACTATCCAGGTAGACCCTACATTAGAAGAACTGGAGCTGGCAAGATTCAGACACCACCATCCCAGCTATGACATAGGGGTGCATACCCTCCAACCTTCTGAGACATAATCAGCACCTGTCTGCTGTCGTATGACTACTAAGGGACATCACTGAGACTCGCTGGAACCTTGTCTTCAGACCAGATTCTATTCTTCATTCTAGCCATACTCCCTATGCCACCATAGCCAGTCCATGGCTGTACCCACGGGTCAAGTGAATATAAACAAAAAAAGGGACCAGGAAAAAAGCATGTCAAATGTTCTGAGTTAACAAGTACTTCCTGTGATTCAGGACAGCTATGCAAACCAGGGAGATGGCAACAGTGGCTGGACCAGAGAATGCAGCGACTCTACTATGCAGGTGTGGCCTTCAAAGTCCACAATGACAACAAGGAAACCACAAGACAAAGCTGCAGTGACACATGAGATAGGCACCACCACAGCAGAGACACACAGGACAAGACCGGGTGCCACTGCTGGGGCCAGCTTTAGTACTGAGAAGCAGTCCCAACACAGCAGTATTTACACAATGCAGGCACCCCAAATCAAACCAGAACCTATGGCCGGAACTCAGCTTGGCACCAGGGCGCTTGACCAGCTGGCAGAGGCTGGCTTCACCTCAGTATCAAACTGTTAATGAAAAAGCCAAAGGGAGGATAGGAAAGGGTAGGCAGTACAGGAAGCCAGTAAGTAGTCTAATAGAGCAAAGAAAAGGGATAAGACAGCAGAACTCAACTTATTCAAATGGATTCACTTCAAAGTCAAAGATAATGAGAATGGAGAAAAAGATGAGCCAGGCATGGTGGTGCACGCCGGTAATCCCAGCACTAAGGAGGCAGAGGCAGGAGGAGGACTGCTGTGAGTACGAGGACAGCCTGGGCTACACAGTGAGTTCAGGGTCAGCTTGAACTACAAAGCAAGACGCTGTCTCAAAAAACCTAAAAAAAAAAAAAAAACTAAAAGAGAAAAAGATGGCATCATTGGGGCTAAACAAACACTTTTGTTATATGATAACAAAAGCAGCAATCTACCACATGTACCCAGGGTCCCAGAAACTCAGTGCCTCTCACATAGCCTCAAACACGTCCTAAGAAGGAAATGGCCAATGGAGAGAGGTGATTCCCATGAGCAGCTTAGCCTTCTCTGCCATTGCCTGGCAAGTCAAGCAAAGCACTGGTATGGGTGGAACTGGAAAAGGAACAAGTTTCATCTCACTGATAAAGAAACTGTTCCCAAACTGCAAAGTCAAAGACATTTTTTTTTTTTTAGGTTTTTTTTGAGACAGGGTCTCGCTTTTGTGGTTCAGGCTGGCCCTGAGCTCAGCCTCAAACTCACATCACAGCAATCCTCCTGCCTCTGCCTCCCAAGCGCTGGGATTACAGGCGTGAGCCACCATGCCCGGCACTGTGGTATGTGGTACTGGTTGCTGCTGGGCGTGAGTCTCCATGACCAATATGGTGTGTGGTTACCGGGGAATCGAACCCAGGCCCTTGCGCCTGCAAGACAGGCGCCGGAACCACTGAGCTAACTCCCCGGCCCTCAAAGACATTTTTTAAAGCACATATCTGACCTGTACTTAACAGACAAGTAAAACTACCTTCAATTTGTAAAGAAAACAACATGCTGCCCACTTTTCTCTGTGCCAAGTAATATCTAGAAAAAATAACCAATTACTCCTATTAATACTTTATAAAAAGAAAGATTAAAGTTTAGGTCAAAAGTATAAGGAAGATCATAATTTAAAATTAAAAACATTTCCCAATAATGGTGGACTATGAAAAATATTCCTAGAAATACCAGCACAGAATTAAGTCTTTAATACTTTTTGATCTTAGGAAAACAAACACATAAGAATTTTTAAGTTTAATTTTGGTCTTTTCATGTAAGTTTCTTCGTTTTCCACCTGAAAAAATAGGCCCTCTAAGTTAACGGTTACCTGAAATACCTGATAAAGGAAGAAGGAGAACTGAGATAGAAGCATCTCTTTTCCCATCAGAGTCTAAGTCAACCAGGAAAGAGCCCTGAATACCCAGCACATGGAGCCAGAATGAAAAGACCAGAGAAGTCAACATGCTGAACAGACAGTGGGGACAAGAGGAAGGGAGACAGAATCACCATCTCATGAGCCAAGGGCCAGAGACAGCAGGGTATGCCTGTAGGAGCAAGCCAACCACGGCTGGTCCAGGACCCACACACCTGCAAGGGCACACCAAAGGAGGGCAGGAGCCAGGCACCAACCCACATACTGTGCATAACTAGAGAAAGTGGGCTTCACTTGGGATGAAGCTGTACAGGCCACGATCCTAAGGAGGCTGGGTTTCAAAATAGGCAGTCTAAAAAGACATGTTTCAGCTGGGAATTTAACTCAGTGGTGCTGCTGCCTGCCCTACAAGCACAAGATTGTGAACTCGATCTCCAGTAGTGCAGGGAAAAAGAAAAGGACATGAAGGACATAGGTCAGCTGGGCCCAGTGGCTCAGCTGCTATCCCAGCACTCTGAAAAGACAAGTTCCACCTGATCTTGAGGGAAAAAGAAAAAAGGACTAAAGATATAGCTTAGTGTAGTGGCCCTGGGTCCAACCCAGTACTGCTAAAAGAAAAGACTGGGTTGAGCATCGCAGAGCTCGGCTCAGTGTGGTGTGCTCGCCCAGGCTCAACCCCAGCACCATAGTGAGGGTGGGCCAGAGCAGACATGGAAGGTGCAGTCACCTGAAACTGTTACACTATGTTAAAGAAATACCCAGCTTTAGCCTAAAGTTCTCCATAATGCCGGAGGACACCAAGAGGAGCGTTATAGGGTCAACTCAGTGGATGGTGCTGCCACAGCCTGCTGGTCACAATGTGGCTGCAAAAATAAATAACAAGCCCAGTAGGGTGGTACATTCTGTGACCCCAGCATCAGGACTGCTGTAAGTTTGAGGCCAGCCTGAGCTATACAGTGAGTTCAAGGATGGCCTGAACTACAAAGCAAGACCCTGCCTCAAAAAAAAAAGGAAATGAGGGAAGCACTGCAAAAAAAGGTACTAAACAACAGCCCAAGCCTCGACCGTAAAGAGTCTTAATTCTTTTTAAGGGCCATGGATTTAGTTCAGTAGTTCCAGCGCCCCTTTGCACACCCAAGGTCTGGAGTTGATCCTAGTAACCACATACAACAATGCTGGTCGTGGTGACTCACACTCACCAGAAATCAGCACCACATACTAAAGTGCCAGGCATGGTGGTGGCTTATGCTTATAATCCCAGGACTTGGGAGGCAGAGGCAGGAGAACTGCTATGAGTTCAAGGCTCACCTGGGCTAGTCAGTGAGCTCAGGACAAGTCTGAACTACAAAGTGAGACTGTCTCAAAAAAAAAAAAAAAAAAAAAAAATATATATATATATATATATATATATATATATACTCTTTTTAAGCCTGAAGACCAACATAGACCTCCCAAAATTAAATCCTGTGAAAAGTTCTCAAAACGTGCACAAACATGCACACCTTAGATGCCCACTCCCAGAGGAAAACAGGTTCCTAGGAGGTCTGCGGCAGGCATTGTAAATCAGGAGAGCACATGCAGTGGTGGCCAAGAGCTACAGACACTGACAAGGCTGAGATAAACAACAAGGCCAGTGTGCCAGTTGCAGTGCAACCCTGTGAGAAGCCAGGGCTGAACTCTGGAACAGAAGCTGGCACCAGAGAAAGCATGCAGTTGCCTGAGCAGCAGTTAACAACGTGCTTCCCCCACCTCCTGCATGCACAATGACCACAGACAGATCCCAAAACACAAGTTAACTTTAAAGTTGCAGGGACAAAGAGGAAAACAGTACACAGAACAGTCAAGAGAGAGAGGCCAAGGAAACCTTGGAAACCGGGAAGTGACAGGCACAGAGCAAACAGAGCCCTAAGTGGCAGGAGCAGAGCAAAGAAACACAGCCACATCACTGAGATGGTGCCCAGCTGGAGAGGCTGAGACCTGCAAGGGCCACACCCACCAAGCTGGAGCCCCAGAGTCAGCAGACACAGCCTGAAACTTGGCACCAGGGGACAGAGGGCAGAAGGTATCAGAGGAGATAGCAGAGAGACCCAAAAGCTGCTTGGTGACACCAGTTCACCAGCCACATTCCCACCTTCTCTGGGCTAATCAGGACATTAAACAGAAAATCACTAATGGAAAATAGGGCACAAAGTCCTGAGTACCAGGGTACTGTTGAAACAAAAAAGAAAGAAAACTGAGGGCGTATTTGTGAAAAAAATGCCCTGAGGCTGGGCATCTAGCACCTGCCCAGAACCCAGGTAGCTGAGGCAGGAAGTTGGTAAATGCAACTCAATCCTGAACAATTTAGCAAGAAGGTAAAAAGTTTTATATATATGAAAAGTTTTAAAAGGGATGGGATGCATCTCACTGGGAAGACCCTGGGTTCAATTCCAGTACTGTTAGGAAAAAAGAAAAGATTTCCTAGAAGTGAATGACATGATCTTGCAGTTATGAAAACAGACCCAGACAATGAATGAAAAAGACCCCATATCCAGGCATGTCTTAAGTTTCACAGCATCACACTCAAAGGCAGACCCCACAATAACAGGCCAGAGGTGGTATGGGGAGGCAAAGCAAGGATGAGACAGTGCTATAAAGTCTTCAAAGTTTTGAGGAAAACATCATTTCCAACTAAATTAGACTACCTAGACAACAATACCGTACTACCAGAAAAACTAATTCCTCTTATTTAAATCAAGCAACAAAGTTCATACTGAACCCAGCGTCGGGACCTAGAAACAAAAAGAAAGCTCACCAGAGAGTAACAGGCACAGATTGGCAGCAGCCTGTGCACTTCCTGCACAAGGCCTCAGCACCAGAAGAAAACAAAATGGAATGACACTGTCTAATCTATCAAGACTAGACCCAGGAGTCCTTCAAATTTCTTCCAAACAGCTAAGTTGAAGCAAAAAAAAAAAAAAAACCAGTATCAACACTCCTGAATTTTGAACAAAATAATCAGAAAAAGGTACTATCTGTGTCACATAGATACCTTCATGAAAGAGCACACTGGGAGGCTGAGGCAAAAGGGTGGCCAGGGTAAGTCCACCTGGGGAACCTAGCAAGAGACGGTCTCAAAATAAAAAATGGAAAAGACTAGGGATGCACCAGGGTCAATGCCTAGAACCACACTACCAAAAATAAGAATAAAATGTGGCTGTAGTACAATTAGAAATAAAGCAGCCGAGTGAGTCACTGTAAATGCCGCACCAGCCTAAGGGTGATCCCCACTTCCATTACCCTGAGACAGGGAAGCTCTGTGAGCCACTTCTCTTCCTTCTTTGCAACCACAAGCCAGCACCACCCTAATGATTGATCCACTGATCGCCCAGGAGGCCAAAAGGAGTGCGGGCGTCACACAGCGAAGCGGGACTGGCAGTCACTCCTGGAAGCCTGAGTTAACTGAGTCCCTTCTCCTTTCCCCTCTTAGACCTCCACTCTTCTTCCTGTTTGTGCTACCATCCCATGACCTTCAATAAACACAGCTGCTCACTAAACATGACGAGGTGTACGTAGCTGCTCACTACATACGACGAGGTGTACGCTGGGCATCTTTCCCTGTCATTCCCAAGAATCTGGCCTTGGACTTTCTGTCCCGCTCAGCACTAACAGTTGTGCACCTTCCAACATTTTCCAGGTTACTACCATGGACAGGAGTCCACAGAAGACAGCCCTAAACATGAAGCATGTAGATGAGGGAACAGAATTACACAACACAGGGCTCTCAGGCCCTTGACGTCACCCACCACACCCAGATAACAGGAAGAACTGAATGCAGCACAGAGAACACATCAGGCCACAGGAAGGCACAGCAAACACTACAGAGTGAGAGAAGACATGACTAGAGTGAAGGAGACAAGCAAGGAACAATAACCAACTCACACTCAGAGACATGAGTTTCTCTAAAAACCCTAAACTGTCAGGCATGGTGGTGCCCACCATGTACTCAATAGCCTGAGGCAAGAGGATGCTGAGCTACAGAGTTTAAGATCAGCCTTAAACTGTAATGAGGAACAGTCTCAAGAAATAATCAGTGCTTACTTCAGGGGTTCATGCGCTAAAAAACAATCAATGAAACAAACCTAAAAGGGTAAGCATCATGGCACACACTTACAATCCCAGCACTGAGGAAAGCTGAATAACAGAATCTAAGGTTCCAATCCTACCAGGACAACTCATCAAGACACTGCCTCAAAGTGATAAAAGAATAAGAAGGGCTGAGGTTTAGCAAGGGGCGGAGCAGCCTTGGGTCCCCACTCCAGTAATGTGGGGGAGTCTCTGAACAGCTTGCACAAGGGAAACCAACAAATTCAAAAGCCTTGAACTTCTCTAAATGTGCTTGCTTCTCAAATTATTGGCTTGGCTGGAGTCTATAAAGTAGACAAGCCAGAAAAACTCTAACCACAACAACCAAGATTTCAAAGCTTGACCTTTAAACTGCAAGGTGTGGTGACACACACCTGTAATGCCAAGATTTGGGAGGCTGAGTCCAAAGAGCTGAGGCCAGCCTGGACTACACAGTGAGAGCCGTTCTCAAAAAAGAAGGAGCTGGTTGGGCCGGGGATTTAGCTCGGTGGTTCCGTCGCCTGTCTTGCAAGCGCAAGGACCTGGGTTTGATTCCAGGTAACCACATACCATACTGGGCGTGGAGACTCACGCCCAGCAGCAACCAGTACCACATACCACAGTGCCGGGCGTGGTGGCTCACGCCTGTAATCCCAGCACTCGGGAGGCAGAGGCAGGAGGACTGCTGTGATGTGAGTTTGAGGCTGAGCTCAGGGCCAGCCTGAACTATAAAGCGAGACCCTGTCTCAAAAAACTTAAAAAAAAAAAAAAAGGAAGGAGCTGGTTTTAAAGACAGTGAATTTGGGGGCCCAGAAAGCTGCTGTTTACTGGCAGTCTTGCTCTGGCTGGCAAGGGCTAAGCAATCCTCCAAGTACCCACTCTTAACCCTATGATAAAGCAAGCACCAATGTGCACTGGAAATACATCTAAGACACAACAAAGGCAGACAGAACTGAAGTTCACAGATAAACTCTATTTCAGCTGGTAATTCCTGTAAAAATAATGTGAAAGCCTAACCCCTCCATCACAGGCACAATTACCTCTTCCTCTCCAGTTACCTGCAGATGTCCCTTTTGATTCCCCCAGACCAAGTCTATCCCACTGTGTAATAACTAGTTTACTGCATTGTATTGGTGCTTTTGATACACTTCTGCTTTGTTTGCTCAACTACACAGTGCACTGCACTCTGCAAGGACCAGGCCCATGGCTAAACTTCCAGTGTCATGTGATCAGGTCTAACTTGTTGGCAGTAGGCACATTTAGATAGAAGCCTAGGGACACACCAGACAGGACTGCCTCTTGTACATGCTGCTCACCTCCCTCAAAGCTTGGTGTCTCACAAGGTGAGAGCACAGACATTGTTCCGGGACTGACCCAGTCAGGCAGTTCAGAATTTCCCTGTCAAGGCTGTTGCTAAGACAGCAGACCTGGTCTCTGCGGCTGCACAGCACACAACCTGGAAGGGAGAGAGAGAAACCTTCCCTATCAACAATAAAAGTGACTGGCCACTGGCTTTTTGATCTCTGGTTTGGTTTTGTTTTGTGGTTCTGAGACTGAGTCAAGGGGCTCTCACCTGCTGGGCAAGCTCCTTACCATGTACATCCCAGCCCTTCCAACTTGTTTATTCTGAGACAAGATCTCATTAACTTGCTCAGGCTGACTCTCAACTTTTGTGCCTCCTGCAGCAGCCTCACAAATAGCTAGGACCACGCATGCAGCATCACACTTAGCTAGTTCTGTTGGTATCTTCAAGCATCTCTAATATAAAAAAAGATCACCTAAAAATGTATCTCAGACCATGATTAAAAAGAATGTCTGTGGGCCAGGGATTTAGCTCAGCAATTCTGGTGCCTGCCTTGCAAGCACAAGGTCCTAAATTCATTCCCAGGTAATCACAAATAACAAAGCCAGGCATGGAGCCTTGCACCTACCAGTAATCAGCACCACATACCACAGTGCCTGACATGGTGACTCACGCCTGTAATTCCAGCACAGGCAGGAGGACTGCTGTGAGTTCAAGGCTAAGCTGGGTTACACAGAGAGCTCAGGGCCAGCCTGAACTACAAAGGGAGACCCTGTCTCAAAAAGAAGAGAGAGAGAAGAAGGTCTGTAATAGAACAAAGTAAGCATAATAACTTTGCCATCATTAATCTTGACTTCTTGAAAAGTCTAAAAGTTGATTCTACTGCTATTACCACTTTCCAGGCACTTCCTACCACTTCCCCCCAAAACTTCTGTAGCTCTCTCCTGTGAACGGCAGCCCTAGGTGGGCTCTGGAAACCACTGCGTCCTGCATCTTCAGTTTCCTATAGGAACAAAAAAGCTTTTAAATACACTGTCTCTTCACTTTTATGCAGAAGCTCCTGCAATTTCATCATATAATTCCTTAAATAAAGAAGTGCAAACCAGACATGATGGTGTATATCTATAATCCCAGAGGCTGAGGCAAGAGGAACTCCCTGAACTTGAGGACAGCCTAAGCTACAGAGCAAGACTCTATCTCTAAAAACCAAAAAGAAAAAAACCTGCAAAACACTAAGACAGCCTGTACAAATGTTTAATATCTCTTTTTAAACTGATCGTGAATACTATAGAAATACCTTCTAGGCAAAGGTATGAAATAGTAAGGCCACTTTCTACTTAATGTTTTTCTGTGTGGCACTAGGGAACCACCCCAGAGCCTCACATATTCTAGGACACTGCTCTCCCATGAAGGTGTCCCCAGGCCCATTTTTTTTTTTTTTAAGACAGGGTCTTGCTTTGTAGTTCAGGCTGTTCCTGAACTCAGCCTCCAACTCAGCAATCCTCCTGTCTCTGCCTCCCAAGTGCTGGTATTACAGGAGTGAGCCACCATGCCCCCCACCCCATTTTTAATCCACTCTACATACCAACAGTCTCCTTCACATAATTACATGGCATACTCCACGCTACAGCAACACCAGTATCCCAAACATTCCTACAACTCTCCTAGACAGCATGAGGGTTTCTCTAACATAGTACTCCACAGTCACCATGCTTCCATAGTGGGTGACCCCAAAGACTCCTGCACAGTGCTGAGGGCTTGGTCCCCAGGAGCAATATTCAGGGGTGAGGTGTGAAGAGAGGCCTGGATCACAAACACGCTGACCTCGTGAATAGGTAAGTTCACTCTTCTGCCCAAGGCTGGAAGGGCTGCTCGGAGGCAGGCACCCTATTCAGTCACGTGGCTCCCTGATCTCTGCCAATTGCACAGCTTTTTTCCACCAGACCCCACCCCATGATGTTCACGCCAAGACATAGACAGAAGACTAGACACTGAAACTTCTGAACCCATGAGCCAAGTTATACCTCTCCTTCTGAGCTGCTATGAGAGATATTTTGTCAATAGCAAAAGAGCGCTAAACATAAACAGGTACACAAGTGACTAAGTAATTATACACAGCCAATAGCAGGAAAACAGATGTTTCCAAGCTGACATATCTCAGAAAAAAAGAAAATGGGCCTAAGGCTGACAAATGGCTGTGACATCACGTCACCTCCCAGACCCAAATGCAGCACTCTCCTAGCGCCAGCCCATCCCTTGGGATCTATCACATAGTCCACACTTCATAACTAACACTTGGCACCAGCCACACCCTACCAGTATAAGCAAAGAAATGCAGCCACGGCACTTCCCTTGATATTTGGACCTGGGCTCCTGGATCAGTAAATTGACCTCAATACCTTGTCCTGGAAGCACAGTGCTCATCAGTACCTACCCTTCCACAAAATGCAAGGTATGACTCTCTTCATAGAAACAAACCTCTTCCTGAGCAGGCTCTGCTATCATTAGTTTAGTAGTGGTGTTTTAAAAAAATGTAAAATTCTTTACCAACCCTCCCATTACAAGTGGAGTCTAGTTATCTCAGATCCGAGGTGGCTTTGACATCCAGGCCTGGCTCTCCTGCCACCATGCCAGGGACCCCAGGGATCAGCAACACAGGAGACCCCAGCTGTCTGGGCTCCAGAGAGCTTCCAGCTAACACAGCCACCAGCCAACCATACCCGCCTAGCCTGGCAGAGCACCAGAAGGCACCGCCCCACTGAGCATGGTAAACTCAGAGCCCAAAGTTGTCAGTAAGGACTGTTGACTGTCGTCTGACCCTCCAGTCCACAGTGAGTCTCTGGCCCGCAAAACCACAAAGAAGATTAAAGGGAACTCCAGCTGCCCGCAGGCTCTAGTCTCTGGCCTCAGCTCCTCAGGTTAAACTGAATCTCAGAAGCAGCTTCCTCTCCACTCCCTTCCACTGGGCTGTGGAGGGCGTGGCCTGTGTGAGTAAATTGTGTCCTCCAAAGGGTTTCTGAAATCTCACCTACAAATCTGTTTACCCAGAAACTGCAATCCAGTAACACCAAGAAGAAAGCCCAGCTTCTGTACATGGGAGTAACAACACAACAGGACCTTGCCAGGCACAACGGGGACCAGATTGGCAGCACTCCCTTCACCACCCCGTCCTGCCCAGGCCAGAGACAGAAGGAAGCACCACTCAGCATTCATTCACCTCCCTGGAAAGTGGTCTCCAAACATCCCTGCAAGATGACCAAAGCTACCACCTAGCCAATTGTTCTCACATCTTTTTTTTTTTGAGACTGAGTCTCATTATTACAGGTTGGCCTAGAGCTCAAAGCAATCAAGCCTCCCAAGTGCCTGAGTCCCAGGATCACAGGCATGCACTACCACAACCAGCTTCCACATCTTTTCAAATTTCAAATCAAGACGTTGGTGATTAGCTGGGCTTAGTGCCACAAGCCTACAATCCCGTAACACTGGGAGGCTGAGGCAGGAGAATCACAACTTTGAGCCCATTCCAGGCAATTTAGTGACTTGGTGAGCTTCTGTCTCAAAATTTTAAAAAATGCAATGAAGTATAAAATCTCAAAATATAAGTAATTTAAAGAGTAAAATAAAAAATAAGGCGATACATCCTTTGAAATGAGATCTAGAGATGAAGGGAAGGAAGAAGCAAGGGAAGTAAAAAGTTAAAGTGATGTGGCCTGGTAGCTATTTCCAGCACTTAGAGGGCCAAAGCAGGAGGACCACAAGTTCAAGGCAAGCCTGAACTGTATAGTAAGACCTTGTCTCAAAACCAGCATCTCCTTTAGGAATGAAGATGTCTTCCATCTACCCAACATCTCCACACAACAAATAAGATTGTTATGCACTAAGAAGTACTAATAAACATAACAAAGTCAAAAAAAAATTTGAATGCCCACGGAAAAAGCCCAGTGTGAATGCTCTGGGTTCAATCCTTAGTTCTGGTTGAAGATTTAGACCAGAGGTTTCACTGTCTGCCTCAATCCTGAGTTTTGCAAAATAAATAAATTTTTAAAAATTAAGCAATGCATATTTTAATCAAAGCTATTGCTAATACGTCAGTTCCATGGGGACAAATGATTCTGCCTCTCTTTCTGCTAATGTAGCTCAGTCTTCTGATCCAGAACAAGGACCCAATAATTGTGCTGACTTAATAATATCAATTTTTAAAAAATGATCTCTGGAACAGAGTGTGGTGGCACACATGTTAATTCCAAAGCTGGGAAAATGAGGTAGGAAGAGTTCTTTTTTTTTTTTTTTTTTTAGGAAGAGTTCATTTTTGAAGCCAGCAAACTTATCAAGACCCTGTCTCAATATAAGGTAAAAAAGTACTTGTGATACAGCTCTACTGTACTGAGGGGAAAAAAAAAAACCAACTGATATCTAGGAGTCTTCATTTGTGTTTAAATTATAATAAAAACTCTGGTAGGTACATTTTTTAAAAATGCTTTAAGTTAGCACAATGTTTATCAAAGCTATGTTCTCCTTGAGTGAATCTACATACAAAAATGATGGGCCAGGGACTCAGTGGTTCCAGCGCTTGCCTTGCAAGTACACCTGATTCGGGTTTCATCCCCAGTAACCACATACAACAATGCCGGGTGTGGAAACTCACGCCCAGCAGCAATCAGAACCGCATACCACAGTGCTGGGTGTGGTGGCTCACGCCTGTAATCCCAGCACTCGGGAGGCAGAGGGCAGGAGGATTGCTGTGATGTGAGTTTGAGGCTGAGCTCAGGGCCAGCCTGAACTACAAAGCGAGACCCTGTCTCAAAAAACAACAACAACAAAAGGTTCTAAGTTCAATCACCAGAAAAAAGATAAAATAGGGCCAGGGACTTATCTCAGTGGTTCTGGCGCCTGTCTTGCAAGAGCGAGGACCAGGGTTCAATCCCGGTAACCACAAACAGTACTGGGCGTGGAGACTCACGCTCAACAGCAACCAGCACCACATACCACAGTGCCGGGCCTGGTGGCTCATGCCTGTAATCCCAGCACTCGGGAGGCAGAGGCAGGAGGATTGCTGTGATGTGAGTTTGAGGCTGAGCTCAGGGCCAGCCTGAACCACAAAGCGAAACCCTGTCTCAAAAAAAAAAAAAAAAAGATAAAATAATGTTCAGCCAGGTGCAGCAGCACTCACCTGCCATCTCAGCTCTTGGGAAGCTGAGAGAAGAGAATCACCGCAGGTTCAGGGTAAGCCTGGGTTCAAGGCCAGCCTGAACTGCATAAAACAAATGACAGAATGGTACCAGGTACGCTAGAAACTAGAGGTTAATGTTTCTCCCACAGGCACAGAACCTTTCCACCCCACAGGAAACCAAGGGGCAGACACACAATGCACCTCTGCTCCAAGTAAGTTTCTGTTACTCCCAAACTACAGATAACACAATTAAAACAAAATTCAACTAAATGTACTCCTGTGAAGTCAAACACACAGCTAAGTCCTTTAAAATAAAATAACTCAGTATCAAGGCCTTGAGGTACATACCTGGGAGCCCAGAACTCGAGCCAGCCAAAGCAGGCCAGCCTCGTGCTCCAGCCCAATCTGGTAACTCAGCAACTAAACAAGATGTCTCAAAATGAAGAGGGAAGCACCTTTCAGTGTGAAAGCAAGTCCAACCCCTAACAGAGAAAAAAAATAAAGCAGAGCCAATCTATCTACCAGACTGGACTCATACAACAGCATCTATCTGTAGGCCAGCAGCAGCACTGCAGCAAGGCCAGAAAACCCCATGGAGAAATGTCAGAGACCCTACTGGACCCTGGCTGGAGAAAAGTCGATCCTTTCCACTTTCAGAGCCTCCACCAGCCTTTCACATACATACTACTCCAGGCTCTATAAAAACTATACACTTGATGAGAATGTTGTTGTTGTAAAAAAAAAAATCTCTCTAAGAGACACAAAAGTTTATTACCAAACAAAGTATTAAATAGGTACACCAAAATTCAAAAGTGTATTTCTTACTATTCACCTGAGTTATAGGAGACACTCCATGTGGTATGAAATTCTATACCTATCAAAATGATTACATTCCATTAATACCATCAATATTAAAACAAGGCTAGGTGCAATGGTTCATGCTGGTAATACCAGCACTTGGGAGGCTGGGGAAGGAGAATCCCCATGGGTGAATTCAAAGTCAGATGGGCTTCATAGGGAGACCTCATCTCAAATACCAAAATTTAAAAAAAAAAATTATTTGTGGCATATTAGGCACAAAGAATTTTATGTGTTTCTGTTTGTTTGTTTTGAGAAAGGTTATGACTATGTAGTTCATTCAGGGTGGCTTCATACTCCCTAGGCAGACCAGGCTGGCCGTGAACTCACAGCAATCCTCCTGACTCAGCCTCTCAAGTGCTGGAATTACAGACATACGCCACCATAAAATTTTACAATGACAGTAACAGTCCGATGGTTGCATTTTAGTGTCCACAATGTCAGATGTCACCCCTCTCCCGGTACATTTGACAAGGCAAACTGCCCTCCTCCCACCAGCCTCATACTGCCTTGCCTGGAGCCCACTCTCCCAGCCCGAAGTCAGACCACAGAGATGAAGCCACAGTCTCCACACCTCGCAGCTCCAGCTTGTCTCACCCGGGACAACAGGATCCGCAAACAAAGGAAATCTCCTATCCTCTTGTCCTCTTGACACTGCTTTCTGCGCAAGAGCCGCACAGTACCACTACCTCTCAGGTTCTCACTACTATGCACAGAGGCACCTGGGATGACCCTCAGGCTGGCAGCAACTTCCAGCTCTCAGAACCAAAATCATTAAGCTCCCAAGAGCTAAAGGAGGAAGATGAGTGTCCATCCCTACAGCTTTCCTCAGAGCCTCCGGAGCTCACCAAGTGCCTCTCCTGCTACAGGCAGCTCACGCACAGCTGTCTCCCACAAACTCTCTCCCACTCTCTACAACGTAGGTGGCTGGATAATTATTGAACTGAGTAAGCAAAATTTCTTTTCCCGCTTCCCCTGTTCTTTTTCTTCATTAATCAACATACGATAAATCATGCACAACCAAAGATTCAGTTTTTTCATCCTCTGAGCTATTCTTAAAAAATAAAAAATTCTGTACCACAGTCCCATGAAGAAAACGAGCCAATCTGAATCATCTAGTCAAATTCTTTTTACAAATGAGTTTTATCATTTATTCAAAGCCATGTGGTCATTTCAAGGTCAAAGAGTTACATAGCCAGTTAGTACTGGACAGAGGATAAGCCCCCTATCTTTCTTACTCCAATTCACAGTCCATCTATTCTATCAAAACCAGCCTGATTACACACTTAAATCTCTGGACATGGTATAGGTTATCAAATTCACACTGCCATCTAAAAAGGCAAAATTTTCCTTAAATTTCCTCTAACCTATTACACCTCAGAAGTAATTCTCAAAACTGTACATGAGAAATATTCCTTTCTATCTTTAGGACACTGACATGTAGAAGAGCAGCTGACACCATCAAGACGCTGCCACTGGGGAAGGTAGGTGATGGTCAATGGGAACTTTTCTGTACTATTCTACAGTTTTATAATTGTTTCAAATTAAAATTGGAGAAACAATGCAAAGTGAAGATCTAGACATCTGCAGCCACCCCAGGAGCTCACTAGCCTCCCCATCTCTGGCCCCAACATCAAGATGAGTGGGAAGAAGCTATAAACACTCCACAACACTCAGCAGCCAGGCTGTTGGTGTACAGGGACTCCCCTCAACACACACACACACACACACACACACACACACACACACACACTACACTACAAACACCCAGCACTGCTCTCAGGCTATGCAGGCACCAGTACCCCCCAGAAACTGGCAACAGGGGACCCAAGGACCTGTCTGCAGCACTTCCTCCTCAGCTGGACCACAGCTTCAGGCTCAGTCCTCCTTGGACACCACAGAAGGGCAAGGTCTATGTAACTTAACCTGAACTTTTCAACTTCACAATAAAGACAAAAAAGTAAACCAACACAATCTACAGCAAATTACTTCCCTGAACTTGGGAGAACAACACACACACACACACACACACACACACACACACACACGAGTACATGTGCACACACACAGCGCAGGAAAACACCTTCTTCAAATAGACCACTAAGGACCTCCAGTGCTGCGGAAAGGGAAGCAGGAAGCAAGGGAACTCGCCAGCAGTACTAGGGCAGCTGAGAAAGAGGCTTCCCACCACCACAGGTTCCTGCTGTGCCTGATGACCTGGGCTCAGGGACAGGAGGAGCTCTGCCTTCGACCAAGAGACTCCACTAGAAACCTGATGTAATGATTTTACTCCAACATAGTCAGGTCATGCTACTCTCCTAAAGTATTCTTGCCAGAGCCAGGCATGACAGTGCAGGTCTGTGATCCCAGCACGCTGGAGGCTGAGACGGACAGACTGCTGCAAATCTGAGGCTAGCCTGGGCGACACAGGAACACCTCCTCTGTATTTCTGCCAAAAAAACTTTCCATTTCAAAAACACTATGAGAGACTGGGAACATGGCTCAGCAACACAACAAGACTTGGGCTCCAACTCCAGCACCTAGACAGCAATGAGAAAACAAAACAGACACATCCTCCCTAGAACTCGGTCACCTCTTAAGTCGGTGCCAGAAGACAGAAGCCTCTCGCCAATGAGAACCACCCCCAACCTGTGCAGTCCTGTCATGGGCTCCTGCCAGGACTCCAGATCCAGCTTTTTCTTGAGGGCTACAGACTCTGCTAAATCCCTTTCCCACTCCACAGCCAGCAGCTCTAACAGAACAATACCCACATGGAGTGGCACAGTGCCAACAAAACCCAGTCTGCCTGGGAGGGAGACCTCCATCTGGGCGTACCTAACCACCTGAATTTGACTGTTATTTTGAGACAGGGTCCCTTTGTGTTCTTCAGGCTGCCCTTGAACTCATACTGATCATCCTGCCTCAGCCTCCTAAGTGCTGGAATTACAGGTATGTGCACCTTGCCAGGCTCATCACTTGAATTCTGAAACCAAGTGCTCAAGCCAAACCACAGCCAACTCTTCAAATGATAGGTCCCTGACCCCTTTTCTCTATACCACAAAATGGGGCATTAAATAAAGGGAAGAAAATAAGAAGCCATTCATTCATTCACTCATCACACTATTACTTTTATAAGCAGCACTCGAGAATACAATCATTATATATAATGGAATCCTAAAATTTAAACACTTTACATACCCAATTTTGATCTGTGTTTTTTTGAGTCTCGCTTTGTAGTTGAGGCTGGCCCTGAGCTCAGCCTCAAACTCACATCACTGCAATCCTCCTGCCTCTGCCTTCCGAGTGCTGGGATTACAGGTGTGAGCCACCACACCCGGCACTGTGGTATGTGGTACTGGCTGCGGCTGGGCATGAGTCTCTATGCCCAGTATTGTATGTGGTTACCGAGGATCGAACCCGGGTCCTTGCGCTTGCAAGACAGGCGCTGGAACCACTGAGCTAAATCCCCGGCCCTAAAACAGATTTTGTTATGTAACCTAGGCAATCAAACTCACAGCGATTCTCCTGCCTCAACCACCCAAAGGGGATAGAGAAAGAATAGAGATGTGTTATGTGCACGGACCAACTCTCTATGAGGAATTCAGACACATGCTAGCATGCTCAGTATATATAATTTTTAATGAGCATGAAAATTTACTACCAATAAAAATGTATTTTATTATAACTGGATTTTTCCTATAAAAAGTACCGTAACGAGTTAAAGTAAAATAAAGTTCAACTATGTAAAATTGTGCCCAAAATGAACTACATAAAAAACAAAAACATTCATGTACAGAAAAACAAGACAGCCAATTACAGTGGTGCACATGATGAAGGGAGGAGGATTATCCCAATTTTGAGGCCAGCATAGGCCATATAGTGAGCTCAGGATCTGCCTGAGCTACATATTGCTACCCTGTCTCGAGAAAAACAAAAACAATGGCAAGAGGGGAAGGCACTCACATGGAATCCCAGCATTCAGGGGCATGAGGCAAGAAGATCACAAGTTCAAGGCCTGCCTACGCTACGCAGTTAAGAGTGTCAAAAAAACCCATAAATTAAAAAATGAATACAGTATGTTCAAAGCCCTGGGACTGTTCATAAACATTATCAGAACAAAACAAAACAAAGGCTGAAAAGTCACCCAAATGTCAGGAATGATAACAGACTGAATTTTTGTTTGTTTGTTTGTTAGCTGTACTTGCAGTATTGAGCACCAACTTGCCAGGCTTCAGCCTCTGTCTCCCAGACTATCTACCTATTCCACCACACCTGGGCACAAAACTTTCATGGGAGGAGAGGGCATTGAGACAGGGTCTCACTGGGTAGCTTAGGCTGGCCTCAAACTTACAGTAATCTTCCTGTCTCAGTCTTCCTTTCTATTTTTTTTTTTTTTAATGTTTTGAGACAGGGTCTCACTTTGTAGTTCAGGCTGGCCCTGAGTTCAGCCTTGAACTCACAGGAAGCCTCCTGCCTCTGCTTCCTGAGTGCTAGAATTAACAGGTATGAGCCCCCACACCTGGCATTGTGGTATGTGGTTACCAGGAATCAAACTTGGGACCTTGTGCCTGCCAGGCAGACACCAGAACCACTAAACTAAATCCCCAGGCCCTGCCTCAGTCATGAGTGCTGAAATTAAAGGCATACACTATGACACCTGGCAAAATTTTTATTAGTTCTGGTACCAAAAAAATATTCTGAGGGCCAGAAATTTAGCTCAGTGGTTCTCACACCTGCCTAGCAGGCACAAGGTCCGAGTTCAATCCCTAGTAACTACATACAACAATGATGGGCCATGGTGACTCACGCTCATCAACAATCAGTACCACATATCAAAATGCCAGGTGTGGTGGCTCATGCCTGTAATTCCAGGACTCAGGAGGCAGAGGCAAGAGGCTTGTAGTGAGTTCAAGGGCCGAGTTCAGGACCAGCCTGAACTGCAAAGCAAGATTCTGTCTCAAAAAAAATGAGTATTTGGGCCGGGGAGTTAGCTCAGTGGTTCCGGCGCCTGTCTCGCAAGCGCAAGGGCCCGGGTTCGATTCCCCGGTAACCACATAACAATACTGGGTGTGGAGACCCACACCCAGCAGCAACCAGTACCACACACCACAGTGCCGGGCGTGGTGGCTCATGCCTGTAATCCCAGCACTCGGGAGGCAGAGGCAGGAGGATTGT
>PVIR01013479.1:0-42161 GCA_004026965.1 Petromus typicus
CAGTGGTTCTGGCGCCTGTCTCGCAAGCGCAAGGACCCGGGTTCGATTCCCCGGTAACCACATAACAATACTGGGTGTGGAGACCCACACCCAGCAGCAACCAGTACCACATACCACAGTGCCAGGCGTGGTGGCTCACGCCTGTAATCCCAGCACTCGGGAGGCAGAGGCAGGAGGATTGTGATGTGAGTTTGAGGCTAATTCTTAAAATGTGAGCATATAGACAACTTTTCTATGCATTTTTATTATAAAGTATGCTTTAGATACAAATTCTGAATTGTTTCTAAATTATGCTATTCTTTTATGAGGAAAAAGCCTAAATAATTTAAATTAAAATAATCCTTATTAACTAAATTTACCATGTACTTTTAATAAAGACTATAGTAAATTTTAACACTGGGAAAATAATGGATACTATTTTTTTAAATTACACTACTCAAATGAAGTTGCAAGGTGAGATAAACTCAAAAGAAAGTAATATACTTTGTACAATGACTCAAATTAAATTATTGTGTTAAGTAAGTATATATTATAAAAAATAAAATTATAGACTGCTATTGGCAACCAAAAACACTTAGTTCTTTAATTCTAATGGGCTATGTTTTCATACTTTCATTCCGTGTATTTTCATCCTAAAACTGCATTTAATTTTCAGTAGAAAGGCTCAGTTTCTCACAGTTCACACCCCTATATTACCAGACCGGGAGGAAAAAAACATGCTTTATTTGTAGGTATAAAGTCTGCAGTAGAAATCTGGTCCATAACTGTTAATTCCCAGCACAAAGATACTGAAGTTACAAAACACTTAAATAGTTTAAATTAAACAACAGAAGGGACGCTGTATTTAAAGGACACCACACCAAACATTCGGAAGGTCTTTCCCGATCCTAACAAAATGCAAGCTTGCCTTAGGGTTGTAAACCTAGAGGCAAAATTGCAAAGCAGAATAAAAGTGACCACTGAGAATGAGTAATGTCTACAGAGGGAGCTTTGTGTGCTCAGTCTCCCGTCACTGCTCTGCCCCGTCAGAGCTGGGAAACTCTGCCACACCACTGCCCATATAGCACTTCCAATTCCCAGATTGCAAATGGCACCACAGAAGCCACTACTGACCTAAGTCCGCGAAGAAAGTGAGGGAAGCCTCAGAGCCCGGGCACTGCAGACACTGCTGGAGCTGGGCTGAAGCTCACTCAGGACAGCTGCAATCAGCAAGCGAGAGCGGCCAGACTCCACAGCGGTGACAGGAGACAGGGGCAATGATACTGAGGCACACCAGACGCCCTCCTGTTCACCACCCCCAGGTGCTTCCCCGAACGAGGTGAGAACGAGGCGCGGTGAGGACAGAACCTGCCCAGGCCACTTGTCCTCGACACCGCACAGAGTTGTGCAGCATGTCAGAAATCTCTTGAAAGATTTTCTTTTTAAAGGATTACACTTTTAAAGAATGTGTGAATTTCTCTGATAAGTTACTTGTAGAATGATATTTTCTACAAACTAAGTGAGAGAACTCAGAAACAATATAAACTACCTCAACCCAGTCACAGTCCTGCTGTACCCTGACTTCTGACTGCAGTCTTGTGGGAGTCACACTACGCAGTGGCTGAAATGTGGACGATACAATACTCAAGACACTCGACTGTACAAATCAGTGTGATCATGTCTCCCACTTCTTCCCTCTGTTCCCTTACTGAAAACTCAAACCACTATTTCCACAAAACCTAGAAAGGCCAAATACAGAAGCATCATATGCTTAGGAAATATGCCAAAATATGTTAAGCTATTTATTAAATATGCTAAGCCATTATTGCATAATGGCATTTGGTCCCAACAAATAATTAAAAGGGATAGTAAACACAATTCTTTAAAGCATCACAGTGCAGTGCTCTGGGAATTAGGGGTCACCCTCCCTTCCACAAATTCTAATACATATTAGAGTTCAGTTGCCAGAGCTCTGACAGTGACAGGTCCCACAAAGCTCAGGATATCTAGCTTTAACACACAAAAACACACACACACACACACACACACACCACTACCCAAGGAAGGAAAATCTGTGACTCAGCATTATCAGGTACTAAGGTGAATCATATAAGACCTTAAAAAAACCCCAATGGAAAACTATGAAACCAACTGGTAAAGACGGTAAGTTGTGCAAACACGCTGCCCTAACAGTCATATTTACTGAGCACTGGTTTTGTGTTAGCATTGTGCAGGCAAGGTGAGTCCACAGAACACGAATGATTCAATCCATGTTGTCCCCTGCTTACAGTCCGGTTGAGGGGACAGTAAGCATAACAAACAGCATGACGCTACAATAATGAAATGTTAGATTCTGCCCATGAGTGGCGGAGTCTGGGGCCATCAGACCACAGTAGACAGGGCAGCCTCCCGGAAACAGCGGCACTCCACCGCCAGAGATGGCGAGAAGACACAGCAGCGTTCTGGGCTGGCGGGAGCAGAGGAGCGGTTTGGGAACTCCAGCCAGCCTCTGCACAGGGCCGGGGGGATCCAGATCAGGTGCACTGGGGACTGGAGAACAATGTGCTCCTAAGGGATGGCAAGGGTGGGAAAACCAGGGCAGCGAGGCCGTGACGCAGCAGGAAGCTAAGAGCCAGGTGGGAAAAGGCTCAGTGAAGAGTCGGAGAGTAACTGAGAAACATGAAATGAGACGTGGTTGGGTGGGGGGGGAGTGCCAAAGCTGGGGTCCCTTCATCACCCTTGTCCACATAAGCCAACCCAGCACAGAAGGGCTCTGGGCAGGGAGGAGTCAGGGTGCAAGTGGCCTGAATGGTCAACTCGTCTGTAAACCCGAAGAGCTCATCCCAATAAAGTAAAGACTGGGTCAAATCGAAAGAGAAAACAAAACAGAACAAAACTCACACAGATACCGTCATCTGCAAGGAGCTGAGGTCTGAGCCGGAAGGCACAGCCAACCGGGGCTAGCGGGGGTGTGGGTGTGAGTCCACGGCAGGAGGGTAGAGCCGGGCCACAGGACAGGGTCTATCTCTCCCGGACCAAAAGTCCAGTCCGCAGAGCCATGACACCCTAACGCTTGCCCTGACCTATCACAGAGATTCCCATGTGCTCACATCACCAGCACAGGATCCAGGGAGGGAGCCGAGGGTGGGCGTCTGCACTGGCACTCACAGTGACCCTGCTGCCTCCTCTGCCTCCTGCCCAGTCCATTCTCCAACAACACCTGGTGTGGGCAAATAGCCCTCATGGGAAAGTCAGTAATAACCGAAAGAAAGCAGCCACGGACAGACACAGAGGCCGAGGGACGGAATACAGGAGAAGGAGGAAGAGAGAAGCCAGCAGGCAACAAGCAGCAGAGAAAGAAAACACACAAGACACAGAAAACTGGCATTAGGAAACCAAAGAAAATTCCAATACTACAACCATGAACATAAGCACTATTAAAATTATGCTAAGATACAAGTGCATATTGATAAAAGACAGTTTTAGATGTTGGCAAAGATGTAGAATAATTAGAGCTCTCCTACTACCTGCTGGTCAGAACATAAAATGGCGTGAATTCTTAGAAGTTTTGCTTCTTAATGTAAGCATAAACATGGCATGTGATTCACAAGTCTACTCCTAGTTATTTACCTAAGAGAAGCGAAATGGCCGGAGGGGTGGCACACACCTGTGCTGCCTGGTTCTTAGGAGGCCAATGCAGAAGGAGCAAATTCAAGGCCAGCCTGGGCAACGTGGGGAGATCCTGTCTCAAAATTTAAGAAGTAACAAGGAAAAGGGCTGGGAAGACAGCTCAGTGGTCGAGCACCCTCAACCGAGAAAGAGTGGGGGAGGAAAAGGTCAGGCACAGATGCTGACTGGCAGCTTTAACTGTAATAGCTCAACCTTAGAAATACCTCAAATGCCCATCAGCAGGAGACTATCCTACTAGAACTTTCCCACCCCCTTCTGGAGGTCTATGCAGACATTTAGAAATAGAACTCTTACTTCCTCTAACATGAATTGAATCATTTTAAAGGGTAAAAACATAATAAAATCTGTAGTTATTCCCAATAAATCAGTTACATTTAGAATTTAAATCAGATTGGAAGGCAGCCTATCACAGAACAAACTCGGGAAAAATAGAGAGGAGTCGAAGAGAAAAGTGGAAAAATATTAAGTGGAAATCACAAGCAAAATAAATAGCCCAAAGAGAAATCAAATCAGGCTTTTTATAGGCTTGAGTTCTCTCCGTGCCCCAATGTTTTCACTCAGTGCAAATTCTATTTTATGATTCAGACGACAGTGACATGCCTGGACCCACTGATGCGGTTTCCAGGTGGTCAGTTCCTAGTTATGTTTTAATCAAGTCTTACCTGAATCAAATCTTCAAGCTTAATGTAACATCCCTTCCCAGAAACATAATCAAAACAAGATTTTCCTTCCTTAGCCCCATTGATCGGCCAGGCCTGGCGGAGCCACCTGCAGTCTCCGTGCTCTGAGAAGGGGGCAAGCTGGCGTCCATCGGGGCAACTTAGCAACCTGGACCCTGTCTCAAAACAAACACGGGAAAGGGTGGGGTGAAGCTCAGTGCAGAGGCCCTGGCTTCCATCCCCAGGACTGCCCCCAAAGCCATTTACTAAGAAGGCAGCAAGTGATCGATTTAATTCCCAACCACCGACACCCCTCTGAAAAAGTGACGCCGAACAAAGGGAACGATCTTTCTTGTGTCTTCCAAGGCTGAGTAGCAAGGGCCATAAACCCGGTCAAAGCAACTGCACTCTCATCTCAATAGTCAGAAAACAAGAGGGAAAGGAAGTCCGAAAGGCGTGGCTCAGAACCTGTGTGGGCACCGGAGGCCGGCTGCCTGTGCCCACGTGATGGCCACGCGGCTGGCCCACCGCTCCCGGGGACCGCACCCCGTGCTGCGGCAGAAGCAGGCTCACTCTTCTCTCCAGAGACCGCAGGAGAAAGGCAGCCCTGGGAATCAGGAGGCGGCTGCGCTCCCGCCCGAATCCAGCATGATCCTGGCATGGGGGAGCAGAAGCAGATCCCAGACCCGAAGGAGGCGGGGCCGTGAGTCAGGCCGTGCACCCTGCTGCCACCCCCACTGCAGCCAAAGGGAAGAGCTGCGGCTGCAAAGGGGAGACTTTTACAGGCCTGAAGCTGCAAAACCACGAGGCAAGGCTTCCCCAGAAGCCGGACCGGCCTGGCCCCGGCTTCCTCCTGACATGACGCAGTGTAGCAATTGCAAAGAGAGTGTTAATCTTGCATCATCTTCCTAAATTTGCTCTTGTAACATTGTATAGCACAGAGTGAAACCATTTCCAAGACAATTAACTGCTCATCTCTTTGTTCTCTGAATTCTATTAGACTAAAATAGCTCCTTGCTCCAGTGCTCACCTGAAGTTCTCTCTCTCTTACTGACAGGACCAGGTGGCAGCCTGTCCAGCGACTGCTTTCACTGCCAACCTCAAGGACGGAGCCAGCTGGCTACACCCATGACCCAGGCTACGCTTCGACCTGGGCAACACGAGCCAAACCTGCTCCCAGGGAGCTGAGGGCACTCCCTTCTGAGTCGCTTCCACGGCCTCCCTCCTCCGCCGTGCAGGATGGGGACTTTATTTACTCTCAGATCCATGTCAAGCTTCCCGGAAGCTCTCCTCAGACACTTCGGAAGAAGGGACACTGCCATCACCTCCCATTCTGCAACCATGTCTTCTGCACTGCTTCCGGCTTCATTTCAGATCTTTCAACACGAAGCATCAGGAAGACGGCGCCTCAGGAAGCATATGGCGGCAATTTATCTGCCAAGTGTCACTGCCATGACCCAGCCTTGAAACAAAACTCAAACACCCACCTGGAAAACCACACACATTACAAGGAGGGGGATGCGGTATGGACCAGGAACCACGGGACTCCTGGAGTTGGAACTGTAACCTCATCACCATCAGCACTTTTATTTTGTTCTACTTTCTAATCATAAAGACTCTGAAACTAAGACAGATCCTGTTTCCTTTCAAGATATCAACTGACAGGTTTTTAGTGACTAAGCTCAGACATTCAATGCTCTTTCCATTAGAAAACAATCAAGAAAGAGAGAAGGTCACAGGAAAACCCAAAGTTTAATTCCCGGGAGTTTGTACACAAGGGGGAAAAGGTCTATAATTACCTCATCGGCCATGCTGAACCCAGCAAGATTCATGGAAGGTCAAAGGTTAGTGCAAGGATAATTTTTCATACTCAAGAGAACAGAGATTAAAACTCCAAATAGGATAGGATTACATGTTTGTAAGACGTTTGCTTAAAGATGCACCTCGCCTGAAGAGGGGCTGGATGACCCCTCAGTGAAGACACCCCCAAAACACAGCTGCAAAGTAAGCATGTTTGGTTTCTTATTAACAAATTAAAGAATTTGGCAATAACTTTTAAAGCAGATGGATTAGAATATTTTGGGAAATGCTAAGGGGCTGATTTGCTGTTGCTTTTTAGAATCTTAAGTTATAAAAATAAGATTTTGGCTAATGTAATCATCTTCTTCCAAATTCAGCAGTATTTATTACAGGCAATAGACACCACTCTAACTTTCTTATCTGAATTAATCTGTAAAGCAGGAGTTAGCTCTAATAGCAAATGTAAGTTTAAATAATTAAAATGCTGATAGGCCAGGTGTCCTTCGGCCCCCAAAGTGAGAAGAATGAGTTTAAAAAACTCCCGTGCACAGGTGAGGTGAACCCCAAGTTGGTCTCGAGGTAAAGATTCTCCATCCCTTTGCTACTTTCAAGCCCACTCTTGCTGCAGACACAAGCCTTTCCTTTCTCTTGGTCCACAATAAGGATCAGTAAACTTTCCCTAGACATGCCTGGCTTGATTTAAGTTCAAACCTGTGCTCAATGTAAGTTCCTTTAGCCATGTGGCCACATGTCTGGCCACTGTGTCAGCCACCGATCCAGGAGAGCAAACAGCTTCAGCTTCCTGCTTTGTGCTCCTCAGCCCTGCTCCACCCTGAAGGATCCACAACAGCATGATGCTTTTTTCTTTGGCCCTTGAGATCAGTCATCTGACCAATGCTTACGAGCACGAGTCACCACACAGTCTCTCAAAGAAATGCTTTCACTGGCTGTCCAAATATACAGCTATAAAACATTTCTCAGACCCAATCCTAAACCTCTTAACTAGGAGGTAATGCAGCACCTTATAATAGCACTGCTTAGAAACCAGAAGACTGGACTAATGGCTAAGAATTCTCTTCACCACACTGTATACCAGGAGAATCCAAGAGTCAAATATAAATGCACACTCTATGAGGTTGACAGCTGGGAAATCATTCTCTCTAGACCAATTAATATTAGGTTTCTGAGGTTTGGATAATGGGTTGGGAAGTGGGGATCGCTAAGTGGTGTACTGGACAGCTCTCAGGAACTGTCTCTTCTTGGCCCTCAGCTTGAAGGGAGCCACGGGGGAAGCAGCTCAGATTGCGTGACTTTCCAAAGATGCAACTTACATCTTGTCTGTTCCTGTCTTTGGATAGTGCAAGGCTAACTAGCATGGGTTAAGAGCTCCAGTGGCACAATCAGTTAGCATGCGGTACTTATAACTAGCATGGGTTACCTTTGACACTAGGAAACTCTACGCAAAAGAAACAGCAAGAACTTGTATGAGCAGAAAATGACAAGATGCTCAGGTCTCAGGTGTCTTCACAGGTTTTAGAGGGATGAAATGCAGGAAGCGCCAGGATAGGTGGCATGTGCAGGGCCGCTACAGTCTGCCGGCGGACGTTCAGAAACTGTCTGGAAGAGTCAGGAGACGGGGGAAGCGCGATTCGAAGCGAACAGTGATCGGCAGCGAAAGCATCGGGCAGTGGGAGACAGTGCATACAGTCATCCCTGGTGCAGACACTGAATGGGCAGAAAAAAAGGGGAAAAGTAAGGTGAGCTGGAAATGGCCTTTGTTTTAAGACTGAGCATTTTGCAAAGCTGGACAAGCACAGGGAGCTACAGAGGTTCTAGAAAAAGAAAGATAAAGACGTACTTTAGGAGTAACCTTTCAAATTCTCTCAACTCCTTGTTTTTTCATCTTTGTCACCTTTCTGATCTCTGAAGACCAGACACTCCCTCGTTCTCAGGCTCGATGGCTGGACTCCGCTGGCGCGCTGTCCCAGGGTGACGCTGGCCTCCAGCCGCACAGGTGGCCAGCCGGGCCAGCGCAGTCTCAGAACACGCATGTTAGGGGTCCCCGAACAATGATAAGGTGTCCATTTAGCCTAGCACGTGTCTTCAGTAAGTGGGAAGTTATTTTAATTCAAATGAGGGTGAGGTCTGACAAACATTTACAAAAACTATCCTGCACATCTGTGAAGCCACTGAACAGGTCTCTCCTCGTCTCTGCCCATTTCCAGTCCACTCCTCCAGGTCCAATTCCTACCCCAGAAAGACTCAAACACGCTGCCTTAGAGAGGAAGATGGGGCAAAGGCACCACCTTCACTCGCTGAGAGCTTCCCCGCGTCTTTCTGCAGATCGCATTTCAATTTCACGGTGAGCCCACGAGACAAGAGAAATGGAAGTGAAGCCAATACTTTTCTCACTGCACTTTCTATGGCTTCTTCTGCGTGGCCCCCGGGCGGCTCCATGCCTAGTCTCTGAGGACTCAGGGTGCCAGAACGGCTGCTGTTTGCTTGCAACCCCAGCCTGCTCCATGGCCACAGAGGTATTCAGTGGAAAGTTGTCAAACAGTAACAATGTTAAAAATAGTAATGAACTTTTCATATGAAACTTGAAAAGTTAAATTAAAATAAGAGCACCAGTACGGGACCCTGACAATACAAATTACTGTAACATAAAATCAAGAATAGGGAAAAATTTTGTTCCCAATTTCTAGGCAAAATTCCCATGGTGTCTTTATCCCAGTTCCCAATTCCATTTCTTATTAAATGAATCCCTAGCTTCCCCCTGGTCTCCTTGAGTCCAGGTCGAGTCTAGCGTCCACGCTACTAAATCACCTACTTTGTATCTAGTCTTCATTACCTGGTCATAGTTTTATTCGATAAGAATAGGGAAATCAACAGCCTCCCCTTCATTCAATCAGTTGTTTCCCAGTTAATTTAAACCATACATGGATTAAGTTAACTACAATGAGTCTGCAGTCATAGCCTTAAATCCTACAGTGTGCACACTGCCATCCCCACCACAGACCCTCGGGTTTTGATTATTTTAAAACATTAGGGCAAGAGGGACAATTTTGAGGCAGTCAACTTCACAAGGACTCCGATTTTGAAAGCAAAACCCTCCTTGTGAAAATACAGCCTCTGATCCGGCTGGGTGGGTGCACTAGAGCCTGAGAACCGGCATTTCCAGCAGACTGCGGAGGAAGGCGAGCGCCCGCAGAAGCTCTGCTCGAAGCTTTTGCACGTTTCTTGACCCAGGGCTCCGGCATGCCAGGCAGCCGGACACCTCATGGGGACCGCGGCCCCCCACTGTGCTGGGGTTTGCTAATAATGCCACTTCCAAAGCTGTGGACTATCTGGACACGTGATAACTTCGGGGTTGCAAAAAAGTGGGGCTGGAGATGAAGGGAAGCAAAGGGACAGAAGCTACAAACACACACGAGTGGTGGAAGCCAGGCTGAGGCTCGGGGAGCCACACGGGGGCTGGGACGTCTCTATCCCGTCCATCTTCCTCCGTCCATCCGCCTCATCTGCACTCAGCCTAGACGCCAAAATGTTTCTTACACCTTCCACGCACAGCAGTGATCCTCAGAGGAAAAGCAAGAATTCTTCCTAAAGAGGAGGGGAGAGACAGACTCGTGTGTCTGTCACATTCTATTCTATCCCTTCCATGTGTCTTCAGTGTTTTAGAACTTCACCCTAAAGAGTCAGTAATCATATTCTCTTCACAGACAATGAACAGCAATTGACAGTGAGCACAAGTTGTATTCTGGTGTTGGAGAATACAGGAAGCAAATACTGGAACTTGTATTTTTCCCCATAAAATCTTTGTACCATCTAGATTTTTTCTGGTGCATGAGTGTGAGCAAAAATATGATGAATGTTTAAACCTTTTTTTAAAAAATGTATTACTGTAAAAGGCACATTGTCATTAGTACACCCTAAAATAAACCAAATACATTCACACACACATACACGCACTTCGAACACAGTTATGTCAGCGTTTTTGCCAATTTTTTTTGCAATAGTTCTGAACTCTTCTTACATGCATGTCTGTTGTCACTGCTTCAGTGTCTTCAATTGATGCAAAATGTTTACCATTCCTGGTCCTTTTGACTTTGAACCAGGAGTCTTACGGTGCCAGGCGTGGTGAACAGGGGGTGAGGACAGGCGCTGCTTTTTACAGGCCTCCCTTTCTGCTGGATGGCACTGGGCACCAGTTCTTATGTTCGGCCACACCTCATGCAGACCTGCACAAAAGACGACTTCCAGAGCCATTTGAGAATGGAGCAAGAATGACCAGGTGAATGTGTTTGAAGCAAGTTGAGGGGGACTAATGATAATGTGACTTTTACTGTAATAATTTTTAATTTAAATATTCACCATGTATTTTATCATTCCTTTTTCTGGAGCCATTCTACATAATTTTGGGGAAAAATCATTTCACAGTTAAATTATGGGCCAGGGATTTAGCTCAGCAGTTCCGGTGCCTGTCTTGAAAGTGCAAGGACCCGGGTTCGATTCCCCAGCAACCACATACCATACTGGGCATGGGGACTCACGCCCAGCAGCAACCAGTACCACATACCACAGTGCCGGGTGTGGTGGCTCACGCCTGTAATCCCAGCACTCGGGAGGCAGAGGCAGGAGGATTGCTGTGATGTGAGTTTGAGGCTGAGCTCAGGGCCAGCCTGAACCTCAAAGCAAGACCCTATCTCAAAAAATAAATAAATAACTTAAAAGTAGGTGGAGTCTTCTTGCCCACAGGTCATCTATAACATGCTGAAACATAACTCCGTTTTGCCTCCAGTCACAACTGAGACCTCAATGGTACCAGAATGCTGTGACGCTCCAGGGCAAATTACATCAGCTGAAGACATCTTGGCTCCTTGAGAACTGAGTAGTAAGAAAGGTTTCACCTCACCTGAGGGGGGACAAATTCCTTACCAGTATAACTCACCCCACCTACAGCCGAAAGAATGTCTCTGCTCATCTTACCATCTTAATCAACTTAAACTCATCAACCTAAAATTCTCATCAGCATAAAATCTTCATGGTCATAGGATGACCACTACATTATGAGTCACCTGATACCTCCTCCAATTATCAATCTAAGTTTATTCCCGACCTCTGAGTCATCCGTTACTCCCTGGGAACCCAAAAAATACTGGCAAGTTCGGGGTTCCTTCATCTTTGCTACTCAGAGCAGCACTGATCAGGCTCATAACTCAGCTTCTTTTTAAAGTCTTGTTTCCTGTCTTTATTCTTTAATTCAGCTTGTGCTGTTGTAGCTCAGAGGAGACCAGGACCTGCCTCAGAGGTTCTGGTGGCATCCCTTTTCCCTGTTCCTTACACTCCTTGTATGTGTTTATGTATATATATATGCATGTATATACGTATGGATTATATATGTAAATGCATGCATACATATGTAAATATATCTATACACATATATTTATGTTCTTATTTGGGGTAGTTCTGGGATCAAACCCAGAGCCTTGTACATGCTGGGCAAGTACTCCACAACTGAAGGATACCCAGCTTTGCTGCATAATGTACATCATGGGCACAAATGTGAATTCATTTATGTAATATATACTTGGATACCAGTATGCATATGCCACCTATAAGTAAGTGTTATTCATCAGGACTCAAGACTGAGAAAGTTTAGAAACAAAAAAAACAGATGACAACATGATCTAAGTGACCTGCACATACCCTGAAGGGTAAAAATAGAGATTTTTAAGGAAACTGGATGTTTATAGAGAGAATTTACTAGTGATAAATATCTTGAACCAGAAGACTAGAACTGCAGTCTAAAAACAGCCTGTCTCTGCCCACTTCCTACAGACTAATTTTAACATCAGGCTGCAAGACAAGGTAGCAGCACATGCAGCACCAGGTCTGATTTTATTAGTGTTGAATGTTTTGTTTTTAAAAGAAAGGAAAAGTCTGGAAACTCATGTGGAACAAGACATGATCTAGGAAACTAAGTGCCACTCTTGAACACAAGGACCAAATTAACATTCTCCAATGCTTTCAGTATCGACATCATTTTGGAACAAGCAGCACCCATTTAGAAAATGGCTCATCAGCAGAGACTGGGTGAGGGCACGGGACTTTGCTATCTCAGTGCAGCTAGAACTCCTCCAAAACCAACTTCAGGATCCAGAAAATAAAATTTGTTTCACAGACCCTTTAGAATTCTCCAGTGAAACAGACTACATATAATCAAGGAGTATTATCTTATAATAATGAATTCTTCAAAAACTATTCTAAAATATAGCATTTGGGGCTGGAGTGCAGCTCAAGGGTACAGCATGTGTCTCCAGCGTGCAAGGTCCTGGGTTCCATTCTCAGCACTAGAACTCAATCAATAAAGAAAATATGATTTTTAAGCTAGTGATCCTGGTTATTGCCGACTGCATTTTTAATAGAGAAGGAGATGGCTTTACTAAATGTTTCACAAAATATTATAAATGTGCCATTGGTGAAGATAAGTATCTAAGTATACTTTCGGTGAAATGAGATGAGTATTTACTCACATGCACCACTATGAGCAAACAAAACACACCGAAGTGGACAGCAGGCAGACAGACTCAGATTTTGGCAGAAGTAGCAATAAAAGTGAGTAGACACATTAAGTCATAAATTAAGAGGAATCAATATGTGAGGATAGTGTATATTTTATTCTGAAAATAATAGTCTCCTCATGCCAGAAAAAAAAAAAGACTTCTCAATCACTCCTTCACTTTCATTTGGATCCAAAAAAAAAAAAATCTCTCTAAAGGTCACAGCGGTGCCATTTCCACAAACATCTGCTCATACCTTCCTGCGAAGGAGCTAGCCATCTCCACACAGGGCGCCGTCTGCTGTGTCACATCTCAGAAGGGGAACAGTGCCCTTCCTGCCTCCACTACTGTTTATGTCTTAAGGACTGATTCCTGCAAGGTACAACTGAGATGGAAAAGGTCAGTGGAGACAGATACCTTGGTGAGGGAAGCATTTGCTAGCTGTCTATTTCTTTCGCATGAGAGTAGCAAATTAATCTAATATCCAGCCTCTCACACCTGTTGCTTCGAATATGTCCAGTGACAAGAACACGGCGTGTGTCACACACCCCCACCCTGCCTCTGAGCCTGCAGGCCGAGGGAGGGTCTGATCACGGATGGACTCTGTAGCTTGCGTGCTGCACGACATCCCCAGAACCACCCATGACCAAAGTCCTTCTCGGAGACGCTCCAGAGATCCCCGACACCGCTGCCCTGTCCACTGAGTCCTGGACCTTCAGTGCAATAGAGAAGCTGCTCCTTCCAGCCAGGGGCAAAGCAAGGAGCTGTCCAGGCTGGACGGCTCCCAAACCCACACAGTTCTGGTGCTGGAATTCCCTCAGTCTCAGATAATGACAGAGGAGGAGAAAGAGGACAAGGACAAAAAGGTGGGGAGAGCAGGAAGACCAGAGGAAGCGGAGCGAAATGGGAGGACCGGAGGGCAAGGAAAGGGGGCTCACGTGATGGGGACCGGGCACCACATCGCAACTCCTTCTACCTTCTCCGCTTTTCACCTCTGCTTCCCTCTGTCTGACCCTCATTTTCTAACACATCTGCAAGTCCAGTGAAAACGGTGCATCACTTTCTAAACAGCTGCCGTCAAATGTCCCGAACGAAGCTCATCAGCCTTAATGGGCTCTGTTCTTATACCTACAACCTGAATGGATAAAAATAATATGTGGAGGACAGTTGTTTTTTTTTTTTAAGGTTTTTTGAGACAGGGTCTCACTTTGTGGTTCAGGCTGGCCCTGAGCTCAGCCTCCAACTCACATCACAGCAATCCTCCTGCCTCTGCCTCCCAAGTGCTGGGATTACAGGCGTGAGCCACCACGCCTGGCACTGTGGTATGTGGTATTGACTGCTGCTGGGCGTGAGTCTCCACGCCCAGTATTGTGTGTGGTTACTGGGGATCGAACCGGGGTCCTTGCGATTGCAAGACAGGCGCCGGAACCACTGAGCTAACTCCCTGGCCCCGAGGACAATTACTATTAACATAGCACATTTTAACTCTACTTTTTACCTTGTCACCATAAACATTTTCATATAGATCAAGAAAAAGAACAAATGCCCAAAGAACCAGCAGAAAGCACAGCTCTTCCGGGAGCCAGAGCCGGAGCTGGAGCTGGAGCTGCAGCCACTCGGCCTGCTGCTGTCTCACTTCCTGGGCCGCACTGGGCCGCAGAGTTCTGCACCGTTTCCTACTTCCAGCTCATATGCAGCCTCTGTCCAAACAGTGAGGCCAGCACTAGAGCAAAGACAACCAGCCAGAGCGAGAACAGCTTCCAAAGGTCCTGAACACCACCGGGCTTCGGCCCTGGAGGAGGCGGAACCGCAGCACCTCGCTTAGTGCAGCAAAGTCAGGCCCACAGACAGGGCCACCTGGGCCTGTGCAGTGGGGCAGAGAGCACCCGACTGCCACGGGCTGGGCGCCTCCTCCTCCCGCGGAGCATGTGAGCAGCATCCACAGAGCCCGGCCTGTGCTGCACATGCCAAGCGGCCCCACGCTCCTAGTTTCCCCTCTACAATCCCCAGAGCATACAGCCCTTGGTGAAGCACCAGCACTTCCTTCCAGGCGCAAAGCAGAGTAAGACCCTGCTGCGTGCTGCCCAAGGGCAGGAAGCAGTGCGCCATCTTCCCAGCCTAGCGCTCCCCCGGTGGGGCGGCTGGAGCGCACGCAGGACCCACCAGCACTGCAGGACAGCGCCCTCTGCCAGCCTTCCTGACTTTGGCCTGGTACTGACCCTCAGCCAAGTCTCCGCTGGGGGTTCAGCAAGAACACTCCCCAGGTCACTGTCCTCAGCGCTCCCAGGACCTCAGGATCTGGCTCTCACCCTTCCGCCCAGCTCTCCACACTTCCTCACTTCTGACACAGAAGCGTCTGAAGCGCCAGGTGTCATCTGTTGTCTCCTCCACCTTGCCCCTCTTCCGCCCTCCTGGCATCCTCCTGCCCGATGAACTCGGCAGCGGTCTCCCTGCTCTCTCTCACCCTAAAACGATTCCTGACCCATCCTAATGGCAGCTATTTCAAGAGCTGTCTACTGCCCTCTCACTTAAATACGCTGCCCCCGAGAGCATTTGGGATCTTCTGTACCAAGACCTTAAATGTCCCTCCTGCCACACCTACCATCACTCCCCCAACAATGACCTATTTTCCAGTCTCTCCATTCTTCCCCCAGCTCGATCCCCATCACCACACATCTCCGCCGTCCTCACAACCGAGACGTCTTCCTGCAATCCACGTGTTCCCACCTCTCCAGGCCAGTCACACGCTGTGGAGGTCCCCCACGGCTTTTCCACCTCCTCCAACAGAGGACTCCTTTGTCCCCTCACCCACCCCAAGCAGTGCTTTATACCTTCCTGTCTCCCTATTCTGTTTGTACTCACTTATCCACTATACGGAAAAATACTGCACTGGGATTCCACACGTGGGCAGCCCCTATCTCCCCTGGGGAACCCACCGCCACCTCCCAGTCTCAGTCCCAAGGCTCCCAAGTAAAGGCAGCAGTGCTCCATCCGTCTCGGCCTCAGCTCGCTGCTCTTCAAGGCCCGGGACAGCCATGAGCAGGAAGGAGGAAAGCTGGTCGCCAGACACAGAGCTCCAGCGGGAGACTCTGAGGCCTGCATGCTGCCACGCAAGACTTACTCCAGTCCCTGGGGTCTTCCATGATATAAGCAAAATGTAGTCAATTTTCTTGACCAGTGCGAGGGCCCCCAGGGCACTGCCTACATGGGGTGCCCTTTCCTGCATTCTGAGCCTCACTATGACCCCTAACCCACTTCCCTCTGTTCTCGGGTCAGCAGGGTCCCTTACGCTACAAACACGCACCATACTCATCTGCACTCGAGATACTTTTGATGTGAGCTTGAGAACAGACATCTGGGAGGAAGTGCGGGGTTTTAACTCTAGTCCTTCGCAGTCTCTGTCTATCACCTGTAGTCAGCGGACACTGACGAGTTCTGATGAGCAAGTAGCAAGAAGGGCTCAGGTTCGTGACAGGACTCTGCTGTGAAACCCTCTGTGCTTTCCAGATCACCTACCGGCTCACAGCACATGGGAAAGCGGGTGTTTGGCAGCACATGTTGTGGAAAAGATCTCGAAGACCACAAAATTTTCTCAATCTAAAGTGAGGTGGGACGCCACGATGCTAGTCTGGTTTCTCTGGCCCTTGCAAGTGCACGTTGATCCCACCCTGTCCGGAAGCCACAGGTTTACTGGGTGCTGCCTAGAAGGTGCAGTCACACCTGTGAAGTGAGCTGCCAGCCGCTTGCTGTGTCGGCTCAGGTGCTCCGGGGAATGAGCACAGATGTGCACAGGCGGCCGCACTGCAATGCCTGGGACACACACACCCCACAGAAACCACGACAGACCGTCTCCCGGGCGACCTGCGGGGCGCGCACACCCTGGACCACGCACCGGCTCAGCTCTTCACACACAGGGCGTATCCTCAAAAGCGGGCTTTCATAAAACGAGCACACAGACCAGTCCAGAAACACCAGAATGCCAATCCATTCGTTACCATGTTTACAAACTACTTTATAGGACTTAGAAAACCCCAGTTCAGCCTCATCCCTCCATTCTTTCAGAGCTAAACTACAAGGAAGGCAAATCACCATCGTAAGAGTGTTTGGTATACACAGAATCAAAGAAAAAGTGATTTGGAGTCCCAGAAAGTAGACCTCAGCAGAGGCCGTTTAGATGCCATCTTTGTTCCTCTGAGAATCCACATTACTGAGCACCATTCTCTCCTGGGGGATGAACCAGCCGCACGGTGACAAGTCCCCTCTTTGTCGGTACTCATACTTCCCTCTGGGGTGGAAAACAGCAGGCTCGACCCAGAAGAACCACGTGAATTCCTTGCTCAACAAGTGACACTAAAAGTACCAACACACAGTCAGTGACTCTTCTGTTCACTGTGCTCTGTTCAGTCAATCTCACGGATTTCTGCTCTGACCTTAAGTTTTCTCCTGTAGTAGCTCTGTGTCTGGGAAGTCCTGGACCCTGAGGGCCACTGTCAGGTTATGTATGTGGATTCATTCTTTTATGGTGCAGACATTCACGGCTATAAACTTCCTTATCCAGATTGCTTTCATTGTGTCCCATAAGTTCTGGTAAATTATACTGGCATTATCACTTATTTCTAGAAACTGTCATATTTCTTCTTTGATTTCTTCTATAGCCTATTATTTATTTAAGGGTGAACTGTTTTGCTTCTATGCATTTGCATAATTTTTCATTGTGCATTGCTTATTTTATTGTGCCACGATCTGATATTACACATACTATTTCAATTCCTTTACATTTACTTAAGCTTGCTTTAATGGTTGGTGCATGGTTCACTGGGCAGAAAGTTTCACATGATGCTGAGAAGAATGTGTATTCTGTTTTTATACTCCACAGTTATCAATCAAGTCCATTTGTTCAAAGGCTGGGTTCAACTCTAGTATTTCTTTGTTCATTTTTTGTTTACCTGTGACAGTGAGCTATGTTGATGGCCTCCGCTCCAGTGGTATAGGTGCTCGCGTGATTTTCTATGCCCAGTAAAGTTTGTTTTGTGCAGTTAGGTATGCCAGTGTTTGGTGCACATGTTTTTAACTGTTACCTCTTCCTGTTGATATATTTCTTTAACCAATGTGCCTTCTTTGCCTCTCCTGACCAGTTTGGGCTTGAAATCCTCTTTGTTAGAAATTAAAACAGCTGTGGCTGGGGATATAGCTCAGTGGTTCCTGCGCCTGCCTTTCAAGTGCAGGGTCCCTAGTTCGAGCCCTAGTAATCACATACAACAATGCTGGGCATGGAGACTCACACCTACCAGAATCAGAACCACAAACCACAGTGCCGGGCGTGGTGGCTCAAGCCTATAATCCCAGCACTCGGGAGACAGAGACAGGAGGATTGCTGTGAGTTCCATATTATCCTAGAAAGAGGATACCTGGACTACACAGTGAGCTCAGGGCCAGCCTGAACTACAAAGCAAGATATTGTCTCAAAAAACAAACAAAAAAACAAAAAAAAAAGAAGAAGAAATTAGGACAGCTGCTCCTGCTTTTTCCCAGTTTCCTTTTGAGTGAAATACTGAGTTCCATACTTTGATTTCTAATATGTATATTTCTTTTTGGAATAAATCTGTTGCTTGCATACTACATATCACTGGGTTTTGTTTCCTGGTCTGTTCCGCTAATTGTATCTCCTGATCGGGGACCTCAGGACGTTTCCCAGTGAGCGTTATTACTAACCGGTCCTGACATCCTTGCCACTGCACGGCTTTCCCGCTGCTGATTTCCTCCCTCACCCCTTTCCATCTAAGAGCTCCCCATTCCTGGTATTATTACTACTAAATTTTTTTGGTATTGTTGACTTAATTGTCTCTTTCTAGGATATTCTAGAGAATTATTTTTGAAGTGCTGGCCTGGTGGTCATAAGTTTTTTGGTATGCTCTTTATTTTGGAAATATTTTATGTCTCCATTAATTTTGAGAGAAAGTTTTTCAGGATATGTAAGTCTGGGTTGGAAGTTGCTTTGTTTAGCGCTTGAAACCTTTCACTCCATTCTCTCTCATCCTTTAACAGTTAGGTTGAGAAGTCTGCTATGATTCTAGTGGGTTTATCTTCAGAAGTCATTCACTGTGTTCTTGAACAGTTTTTTTTTTAATAAAATTCTTTATTGGTACATTTTATATACACATCACAATCACATTTAACATTGAGAATTTGTACCAGTATATGACATGAGTTAATTGTCATTTTTATCTATTCCCTTACCCACCCTGCAATCCTCCCACTGTCTATATTCATACGTTTTCTTTTTTTTTCCTTAAGATCATATTTTTTTGGGCCGGGGATTTAGCTCAGTGGTTCTGGCACCTGTCTTGCAAGCGCCAGGACTAAGGTTCAATCCCCAATAACTACAAACAATACTGGGTGTGGAGACTCATGCCCAGCAGCAATCAGCACCACATACCACAGTGCCGGGCGTGGTGGCTCACGCCTGTAATCCCAGCACTCGGGAGGCAGAGGCAGGAGGATTGCTGTGATGTGAACTTGAAGCTGAGCTCAGGGCCAGCCCGAACTACAAAGCGAGACCCTGTCTCAAAAAACCTAAAAAAAAAAAAAATCATATTTTTTCTTTCCCCTCATTGCTACCCCCTGCTCCTTTCCCTCTGAATATTTTCTATTTCACAATATCTATCATACCTTCTAGAATTTATTTGCACCTTCAGTTTCTCATGCCAGATAAAAGTCACTGTATTTACCTATCTGTGACCTATTTATTTCACTTATGAGTATACCCTCAAGGTATGTCCATTTGAGTATAAATGACTCAAACAACATTCTTTATGGTAGAGTAATATTTCATTTAATTAAAAAGCCACATTTTTATCCAGTCTCCAGCTGATGGGTATTTGGGTTGTTTCCAAGATTTATCTATCATCAACTGAGCTGCTATGAACATGGGTAAATATAGGTCCCTATGATGTGATTCTTTTAATTATTTCATGTATAACCCTAGCAGGGTAATATCAGGGTCAAACAGGACCTCTAATCCTAGATTTCTGAGGAATCTCCACACTGATTTTCACAGTGCTTGCACCAGTCTACATTCCCACCGATAGTGGAAAAGGCTTCCTTCCTCCCTCCAGCCCTGCCCTGTTATTGCTGGTTAATTCTGCAATAACAGCCATTCTTTATGGGGTGAGATGAAATCTCAGTGTCATTTTCATGTGAACCTTGCAAGTGACCAGTAACGCTGAGCATTTCTTCACGTGATTTTTAGCTGCTTTTACTTCTTCCTCTGAAAAGTGTCTGTTTCAGATTCCCATTTCTAAACCGGGTCTTTAAGTTTGAGGGGACTGATTTTTTTATCTTGAACAGTTTTTAAGATTCTGATATTCTGACTATGATGTGAGAGGTTCTCTTTTGATCCTGGCTATTTGGGCTTCTATATGTCTCACTTACCAGTGAGCCATTCCCAATATCTGAAAGTTTTCTGCTGTAATTTCTGTAAACAAGGTGTTCATGCACTTTGTTCTGTCTTGTTCCAATTAACTTTATTCCAATCAATCTTAGATGAATCTTCCTTGTATCATACAGTGGCTGTTAAGTCCACTGTTCATGTTCTTCTATTGTTTTTAAGCTATCTGAATATCAGGTCTTTGAAAGCAGCCCTCTCTTCTATTCTGACATTCTGTCCTCATGTTAATCACTTCTGTTTCCCTTAATTTCAATATAATTTTTAACCCCCTGGATTTTCCTTTGGATCTTTTTCACGGACTCTAGTCCTTCACTAACTTGTTCATTCATGTTTTCTATCATTTGTTTAGCTCAGTTAGCTTTTTATTAGTGTGTCCTGTAAGCTTCCTGTTTATTTCTTCCACTATCTGATTAATTATAGTTTTTGTAAGTCCTGCTGAACACCTGCCTCATTGATCTGTTTTATAGTCTCCTTTATTAGTCTTTCAAATAATTTGTGTGACTTCTGCTTTCCTCCTCCTCAAACCCCCATTTATCAATTTGGGTTTTTTTTGAGACAGAGTCTCACTTTGTAGTTCAGGCTGGTCCTGAACTCAGCCTCAAACTCAACAATCCTCCTGCCTCTGCCCCTACCTGGAGTGCTAAGATTACAGCAATGAGCCACCACTCCCAGAACTATGGTATCTGGTACTGATTGCTGGTGGGCATGAGTCTCCATGCCCAGCTTTGTTGTATGTGGTTACCTGGGATCAAACCCAGGACCTTGCACTTGCAAGGCAGGTGCCAGAACCACTGAGTAAATCCTGGGCCCCTCAGGTATTAATTTTGAAAGAGCAGGAGTTTGGAGAGGTATTTGGTTGCCTGTCTTCTGAAGTTTCTACTATTTTTCAGTGTGTGTGTGTGTGTGTGTGTGTACACGTGAGCATGTCTGAGTGTGCATGTTTAGGTAGGCAGCTGCACACAGTACCATTGAGATAGGGTCTCAGGTCAAAAACTTCAAACCCAAAACACGCTTCCAGTTCCCATGACCAATTTTCAAAAAATACAGGGACTAGGGAAGACACTGGGACCAGGAATACAATCAGCCAAAACTAGATTGTGAAATTCTGATAGAAGAAATAAGTCAGTATCTTCAAAAATTAAATCCTAAGAAAATATGGAAAGAGAACCACTTACTAAATTTAAAAAGGCTGGCCAGGCATGCCTATAATTGTAGCACTCAGGAAGCTGAGGCAGAAGGATCACTGCGAGTCTGAGGACAGCCTAGGCTACATATCAAGACCTTGTGTCCAAAAAATAAATAAAATTCATTAATTAAATATAACCAATTGTAAAGTATGAGCTTTGTGTGGGAGTTTTTTGACTCAGTGTGGGGTAAGATATTTAGAGTCCAAGACATTTGGTAAAATGAAGAAGTTACTAACATTTTAGATGTGATGAAAGCAATGCAGCTATGGCAAACACCCAAGCAGCACAGCGCTCAAGGGTCCGAGCTCCGGGAGCACATTTCTTTTTGTTTTAGGTATCTCTTGAGAGCAGGCAGCTAAGACTTGGGTGAGTCCCAGGGGCTGCGTCCTGGTCTAAAACGGGAAATAATAATAGCTGCTACTTCACTGAATTGCTGGAGAGCAATGATAGAGCATTCATGAAAAAGTGCTGACCGTTGGTTCCCATCCAGCGTCCAGCACAACAGGGTGAGGAAGGACTGTGAGAGCCTTGCGGCTGAGGGCACTCAGCATATGCTCGTGGGAGAACTAAAATCTTCTTCAATCTTCCATACTTCACACCCTCCTTAAGTAATGGAGACTTGCCTTTCCCTTTAGAATTTGGGCAAAAACAACTTGGTTCACAGCTTCTCAAGTTGCTTCACCGCCTTGATCCGAGCCCACCTCACACACCCCGAAGCCTGCTGGACTCGCTCAACAGGAGTCAGCCCCTGGCCTCCTCTCAGCGTCCTCACACTGCGCCCTGTTCTGCTCCCTAGTCCTAGCGGCCAGCTTCACAAACGCACTCTCCACCCACCCGGTCCTGTCTCCTTCCGGACCCTGCCCTTAATCCTCTAGCTCTGCAGGGTCCGGGCTTGGGCTTCGGCTCACGCCCTCCCTCCTCTCCATGCTTGTACTCTGTGTCCTGGACTAAACAAACACAACTCAGGTCCACCAGGCTCATGGCCTGTGGGATACAGAAGCTCCTCCCACGTCTGAGGCATCTCAGCCTCCACTGCCATCCTGGGCCTGGCTCCCTTTCAGGAGAGGGAAGGACAGGGCCTCTGAAGAGCCAGGACAGCCTTACACTTTGTGGGGCCTCCGAGTCCACTCACCTGGTGCTCACTGAATGTAGAGTCTGGAGAAAAAGACCAAGGTAAGGAAAGGAGCATAGAGAGGGTGCTAGTGTTCTGAAACCTGCTTCCCTCAGGCCAGAAATTCTAATCGCTGTTATCTTCTTGTCTTCATTCGGCTATGAATTATGTAGAATTTCAGCTAAATGACTTACCCTCTCCAGGACCTAACTTCTTACTCTAATGGGAGGAGCTACAATTTCACATCTCTCCAGACCCTTCCAGCTTGACAGGTACAACTTAAATATGCGATGAAACCATCAGATGTCAACTGGCACACTGTGTCCAAGGCAACAGGACTCCGAGGCTGACGCTATTTTCACAACCATTATTAGCCATTACTCAATAATGCTTCATGACTACTAAATTGGGCACTCAAATGACTAATACTACTCTAAATGATAATGTTAGTATAACAAATCTGAGGTGTCGCACAGGCATTTAAGTTGCATTGGTAAGAGCCTTAGTATATCATGACCCCATATCAGGTGAAATGACAGTAACAACATTACTCTTAATAGCTTATTAGCATCAGGTCTAATGCACTTTCGAAGGCTGTAGCTCTTTATTCGGGCATAGCTGCTTGGATATGAGGGCCAATCTAGTGTCTGCTGATTTCATTCATTTAATTAAGAATTCTACCACAGACAATATCTCATTCAGGCTTTAGAACTATAACATCCAACCAGGAGACAATCTCAGCCAAACTAGAGCACACATTCAGTTCCTTCCCTTTGTTCTGCTCTCTTCTCTAAAGTTTGGGGTTCAAATACAATATTAACTATGATTAATGAAGGCTGACACACTTTAATCCGCATCTCAGAAATCTGCCAAGGCCATAAAAATATATCTAGAAACGTTTCCAAGAAACTGAAAAAGACAATCAGTAAATACAATCAGCTGATCACAGCCATGTTAAGCAGCACTTCAGCTCAGCAGCACGCCAAGGGGGATGGGAACGGGACGTGATTTCCGCTGGAGCCAGAAGCCCACACAGTATCATCACCACAGCACAGGGCAGCAAGTGCTGGGTAGGAGCCCCAGCAAAAATCCACCCCAACTACATAAAAGCCCAAAGGGTAATCTCAAAAGAAAACCACCCCTAAACTATCACCTTCTTCCTCACAGCCCAGAAAGACCACGCTAGAAATGGGACAGACGCCAGGAGCAGCACTCGGGATAGAGACCAAATTACAACCCCAGGCTCTGAGTATCATGAAGCTGAGAGATGAGAGGAAACCCGGACGGGCCGCTTTGCACAGAGGGAGCTTCCAGCTCACCCAAGCCACTGTCCCTTTCACGGCCCCTGTATCAGTAAGGCTGAGAGCACAGGCCGCAGGCCCAGAGCTCTACAACGCTGCGTGGATCCGTCCATGAGTCTGTGACACTCAGTCCTTGTCAGCATGGCCATTCTGATCTGTCAGCTTTCCTCCCTCACCTCACACCAAGCTCTGCCATATGGCTAGGATTTAGGAATACCTACAGACTCTGACCACCCGCTACCCTGTCTTAAAGCTCTCCGCCTAAGTCTGCCAACATCTTTTCATGCCTCCCTCTGTGTGGTCCCACCACTTTGCCGCACACATTTCCAGACACCCCATTCTTATTCCATCTCAAGCAAGCGAGCACATGTGAGGTTTTCCAAAGACAGAAATCCTTACGAGGAAAGCACCCCAAGGCCAGTCATCAGAACCACAATCCTCGTATGTCTGTCCCCTTTCTGCTCAGGCAGGATGGGGCCGGGTCACCTTTGTTATTTCCTAGATGCCCACTTTTATAAATAAAGTTTTATGGAACCGAAGCTACACATACCTGTTTACAGATCATCTCTGGCTGGTCTGTCTAGGCCAGCAGAGCCCAAGCTACTCACTAACCTGCCCTTCGCAGAAGTCCGCTCCTCCCCCATGAATGCCCGGCAAGCCCAGCACCGACTGTCCTCCCCAGATGCCCCGAATAACGGAGCCTGAAGGAAGGATTAGAGTTCACATTTAGTGAGGACTCACCAAGCCTGCTTTGTACATTCTCGCACCTAAACAGTGATGTTTACTCATAGCTACTACACTATGAAGTCCTCCAGGACACAAAGTACAGTCCCCTCATCATCCAGCTCCTACATTTCCTGGCACCAACTAAGGCACACAAGAGACATTCGATATGTATTTGTTGGACTGAATTACTAGATCTCTCAATAACCTCCAAAGATACTGAATTAGGTAAACGGCAGGACAGGGCCGATCTAACTGCAATACTCAGAAGAACTGAAACAAATCGGCGATCTTCCTGGGAACCGAGCTACAGTCACTACAGCCTGCCAGCACGGGATGGCTGCCATCACTCCACACTTCTCCAGCACAATCCCAACTCCATGTTAAGGTCGTGCATGCACTGACTGGCCGCAGAGCAGGGCCTGTGCACTGGCGTTCCTCTCCTGCTACGCAGGGGTGGCGCCTTCCAGCCTCACAGCCCCATGAGCGCTGGCAATGACTTTTCCTGTCTGACAGATAATCACTGCAGCCTCAAAGGGCTGAAGTCACTTCAGATCACACAGGCAGTAAGGGTGGGGGTGGGGCGTAGTCCCCACTCAGAGCGCCCCACGAGCTCCCCACCCCTCGCGTGCTGGGGCACCTTCCCACACCTCAGCTCCCGGCCCGCTCCTTCCACCCAGACTTGAAAACGGGAGCAGACGTTAAACCCCGCACCCCTGCTCTACACGTCCGTGATTTATCAAAGTACTAACATCAAGACATTTCATGCGCTTTTTTATGCCACACAATTCTTACAGGTAAAGATCATTTTTAGAAGGTTTAAATCCAAGCACATAGATAATAACAGATATTTATTCCCTCCTAACTCCAAAAAGCTGAAGCGGCTCTTCATTAGTTCAGACCTTCGGTACAACAAACGCCAGCTTTGTGCTGTCGGCCTTCCTGCGGCGCCACATCCAGGCTGCACGGCCACAGTGAGGGGGAGGGAGGCCATAAATTCATGGTCGGTTCTGTTTGCAGAAGGAATTTTTAAATGCATTTATTTTAATACAAAATAAATTAAACACCCACATTCTTATTTTCACCAGATCTTGAGTTTTTAGACACTTTATGTTAATTATAGTGCCCCGCACTAACATTAATGCAGTGATTACACAGGGAATTCCACTCGGGGGTTAAACCTCACAGATACATTATTTTACAAAGATAAAACCGGGGGGGAGACTGTGGATGAAAAGGAAGGAGCTGGGGGTTCAGCTTCCACAGCCGTCAGGCAGCAGCAGTGCGCACCAGGGCCATCGCTGTCTCCATGTGCGCCGACTTCTCTGTCTGCAGAAACAACATGCTCTGTTTCCCGGGGATGTAAATCAACATGCATGAACACCCTTCACGTGTGGTAGTGTGATTAATGACAGTAAGGAGCTGAGAGATTTATTAGTTAAAATCAGCTGGAACAAACCTTCCCTAAAGGGAAAGTTTGTACTGCTGTCTTTTAACACGTTTCCGGAGCAAAATATATATGTAAGCAGTTTATTTATATCCGTGGCATCATTTCTATGACTCATACAAAATATTTTCATTTTATTATTATACCAAGTATGGCTGTGATTACAGAGCATGAAAGATGATCTATGAGCTCTGAGCTCATTTTCTTTTGTTTTAAAAATACTTAGTGTTATTTCTTTGTATACTCTTTGTAAATCCCAGCCTGGGGAGTTTACACGTTTCTTTAGACTGGTTATGTAACCTTCCCAATCTTGATCTTAACCTAGAAATATACTGATCCCCTGTGGTAGTTAATGTGCCAACTTGACTGGGCTTAGAAAGCTGGCACCACCTCTGGAAGTGTCTCTGGAAGAGACTGGCATTTGCTGTGGGTGGGCATCATCCAGTCTGCTTAGGCTCAGACAGGACAGGCCGAGGAAGGGCAGATTCTGTCTCCTGAACTGGAGCCTCCTTCTCCCCGAGACATCCTGTCCCCAGCCCAGTCCTGCAGCCTGACACTCAAGCTGAATCACAAGACCATCTTTCCTGGCTTTCCTGCTTTGCAGATGCCTGGGCTTTGGCCTCTGTAGCCTTAACCCCTTGGAATAAATCTACTGCTATCTGTCTACACCTACGTAACCTTTTCAGTGTACTCTGAACTCTGACCAAAATAGCACCTGCAGTGGTGAATCACTTCCCAACTGCCTCAGGCCACCTGGCTACTAAATAGAGCGCTCATAAAGCCATTTACAAAATGACTCACTTTTGTGACCCCAAATACTCACACACATCCCCAACATCTCCTTCCCTCACTTAAATAGCCAACGTGGTGGGCAGTGCAGCCACGGCAAGGCAGAGCCCAATGGGCCGCCATCCTCACTATCACAGAGCCCGCGGCTCTGTCTGTCCATGAAAGAGAAGAGAAAGGTGAAGGCCCAGCACAGAGGTGAGCCAAGCGCAGCAAAGCGGGGCAAGCCGATGCAGGGGGGGAGCGGCCGGGGGGAGCAGGCAGCACACCGAACCCCCAGCCGCACGCAGAGCAGGCGCACATCACTCTGTCTTCTCCAGGAGATGGACACAGACCAAGAATTCACAAGTCAGGAGAGCAAACCAGTGCTTGTGCAGCATTAACTAAAATGCCTGTCATTACCTTGCAGTACGGGCCTATTTAACAGTAACCTTACTGAAAATTACTTAAGAGGCCTTCAAGGATAAGTTTAACTCTCACTACATCTAATTCAAGGATTCTAAACTGAAGCTAATGAGCTCGAGGAGTATGTTTTCACTGTTTTTCTTCCAAGCTTTCTGTATTTTTTTTACTTTAATACAAGTGGTATTAATAAAGAAAATATTAAAACACACTCATCTTCTATGCAAAAATAAAATATCACATATCAAAACAGAGAACAATAATAGTTAATACACTGTGTATCATAACCTTAAAAGAATAGTCAAAAATGCTAGAATATACATCACTAGACAAAAAGAGAGTCTCTCTTACAAAGAAAAAACAGTTGATAACACAAAACTTTCTTTTCAATGAACTGAGAAATCATAACTATATATTTAAAATATTTTGAAACAACAGAACAGGTGATTTAAGCAATTATTTGAGCTTCACCCTTCTTCCTATCATCTATACCTATATATGTATATATAGATTATATATATATATACCCATATATGTATATATAGATTATATAGATATACCTATATGTGTATATACAGATTAGATACACAGAGAGAGAGAAAAGAGAGAGATTCTCATGTAAGAGAAACCATTCCCCATGGAAGCTTGTGCGTCTGACTTACTTCACTGAACACTGCCTTCTCAAGTTGCATCCATTTGCTTATGAATCCTTTGTTTATCTTTTTTATGGCAGAGTAGTAGATACAGTCAAAAAGTGGGCAACCAAAGTTAACAGACACTTCTCAGATGTACAAATGGTCAATAAATGTATAAAATAATGTTCAACATCGCCAACCATTAGAGAGATGCAATTAAAACTACACTGAGATTCTATCCTACTCCAGAAAGAATGACCATCATCAAGCAATCAAAGCATAACAAGTGCTGATGAGGACATGGGAAAGAAGAAACCTTCTACATGGTGGTAAGAATGTAAATTAGTACAACAGTCTGGAAAGCAATGTGGAAATTCCTCAAAAAAAAAAAAACTGAAAAGAGAAATCTCATTTGATCCAACTACTCCCCTTCTAGATATCTTCCCAGAAAGGAAAAAGTCATCGTATTACAGGGATCTGTGCACACCCATGTTTGTAGCAGCACAATTCAGAATGGCTAAGAAATGGAAACAGCGGGCCGGGGATTTATTTAGCTCAGTGGTTCCAGCGCCTGTCTTGCAAGCGCAAGCACCCGGATTCAATCCCCAGTAACCACATACAATACTGGGCATGTAGAGTCACGCCCAGAAGCAACCAGTACCACATACCACAGTGCCGGGCGTGGTGGCTCACACCTGTAATTCCAGCACTTGGGAGGCAGAGGCAGGAGGATTGCTGAGATGTGAGTTTGAGGCTGAGCTCAGGGCCAGCCTGAACCACAAAGCGAGACCTTGTCTCAAAAAACCTAAAAAAAGAAATGGAAACAGCATATATGTTCATCAAAAACACATAAAGAACATGTGATATCTTTACAGAGGGATTCTTAAAAGCAGGCTGGTAGCCAAAAGAAACCTAGAGAAGGAAACAGCAGGCGTACCCTGGATTTGAATGAAGGGCACCTGCCCAGCCCGAGGCTCAGGGGCGGAGCCTCCAGTGCCATGCAGCCACTGGACCCAACTGCACCCTCTCCATTCCCACCCCCTTCTGAAATGACCACAGCAACTGCCACACCATATGGAAAATCTTATTGAAAAAATGTCACAACCTCATTAGTTAGTTATTCAGCAAAAATCTAATTTTTAAAGACCAGGGAGATTCAAAAACTGATCTTCCATTCAACTAGGTTCACGCCGAGTGTGGATTTGCCAGGGCGGCCTTCACAAAGCCCCACCGCCTGGGTGGCTTAAACAACAGGGCTGTATCGTCACCACCCCGGAGGCTGAAGTCGGAGACCCAGGTGCAGGCCAGGACGGCTGTTCTGGGGCCTCTGGCCTTGATTTGCCACTGGCTGCCATCGTCTCCTCCTTGTAAGCAGCGAGATGTGTGTCCTATAGTCACTTCCAACGGAACCCTGATTACGTGCTTCAGGGCCCACCCCAACAATCTCAGCCAACTTCATCGTGTCGTCAAAGTCCTGCCTCCAAATTCAGCCCATTCTGAGGTGCTGGGCTCAACACACGAATGCTAGGAGGACCCAACTCGGCTCCAGCCCACACCGCTCCGTGTCAGCTCCAGGGCGGGCAAGAGTACTGAGGGGCGGACACTGCCCCTGCTCCCTCCCTCTCCGGCACACAGTCTGCCATCCGGGTTTTCACGTTAGTCACAAGGACGCAGCAAAGGAAATAAAGGAAAGAAAATCAGCAGACATCAGATCAAATGAGCTGTACTTGGGAGCCTGAAGCAGGAGGAACTCATCAGTTCAAAGCCAGCCTGGGCTATATAGTGAGACCCTCTCTCCAAAAAAAAAAAAAAAAAAATGGAATGAGGCAGCTGGGTGTGCAGTGGCATGTGCTTGTCACCCCAACATTCTGGAGGACAAGGTCAATCACAGCCTGGGCAACTTAATCACTTGGCAAGACCTTATCTCAAAATTTAAAAGAGGAAGAAAAAGAAAGAATGAAAGAATGAAAGAAAAGAACGAAGGTTAGAAGGTCTGGGGGATGTAGCTCAGTGCTAAGGCCTTTAGTCCAATCCGAGTGCTAGATTTAAAAATCTGATAAGGAATGGGCTATTTCTGACAAATTATGCAACTGTTTTAGAAACAAATAGTAGGAAACGGGGAAGAAAGAAGAGGGATAGAAAGAAACGAATGACCCAGGTCTCGTTGTAGAGCTGTAGAGCTTCGCCTGCGCTGTGTGGCTGATGTTCCTCCCAGTCACCGCCACGGGTTCCAGCCTCCTGCCAGGAAACAACTGGTGTCAGGAGCAGTGAGGTACGGCCGCCCGGAGCCAGAGGACCTCACACCTGAGCAGGCTCGGCTGCTCCCGCCTGTGCAGGCCGCAATGCGACAGCGCCATCCTCCTCTTCACGACCGCCACCTGCAGGCCTCAAAACCAAAGCACATTTCCAGGTGCCAGGAGCATCATAGCACTGACCTCATTACCAGAGCACCCCATCCTGAAGACAGGCCAAGCAACTTCCGGTTACCCTCCCCGTCCAGAACTCAATGACCTTAACTTTCCTTAATCCTTTATTTCTCTACTTTGAGCCATGACTTGGGTTCACTGCAGGCCAGGGGAAGAAGAAATAAATTATTTCATTATGTAATAAATAAATCAAGCCAGAACTTAAACAAATAACATGAGATCAAACACATGATTACTTGTAAAACATCAATACAAGTCAGGTGTGGTGGTACCCACTTGAAATTCCAGCATTTTGAGAGGCTAAGGCAGGCAAACCAGAAATTTAAGTTCCATGGAGACAATTCATGAGACATTCTCTCAAAGGAAAATTAAAATTAAAAGGGAAATATAGCTCAGTGCCCATGGGTCTGGTGACCAATACCATATACTCACATACCATGCACACGCACATGCACACACACCACGCGCAGGCACATGCACACACACACCACGTGCACGCACATGCACGCACACACACCATGTGCGTGCACATGCACACACACACCATGCACATGCACACACACACCACACGCACGCACATGCACACACACACACATGAAAATCAACAGCAGGAATAAAGGAAAACAGTACAGCATTTCTCAGGGACAATTCAATAATACTCGTCAAACTATTTGCCTTAAAATTACATGCTCTTCTGGCCTATAACTCCACGGCTAGGACTTTCTCCTGAACACACGCATGGCAGCTCTAGTACTTTTACATGCTTTGTAACACGGCAATCCTGAAGCAACCTTACCCCCGAGGTGCCTGTTACAGACACGTGACACATGGAAATGCAGCCTCCCCACAGCAACAGAAATTCTTACGCTACAGTCAGGCTTCAAGCTTAAGAAGTGCCCTCAACAACAGTAGTAAAATATGGGCTACTGTTCTAAGCTGTATTTTATTTATATGATGTGCCTTCGCTTAAGCCCTGATTTTACAATCCAATCTGTGCTTCCAATGAAATGACACATTGCAATCAACCTGTCAAAACCTATGAAAGTTGTGGAAGCTTGAGAATAACATGAAAATGAGTAAATGCTGAAGGTTAACTGGAGATTCTAGCAGTCACTGTGACTTGTAACTGGATAGCAAGGTGGTCTGAACGCCATTGTCACTACGTGTGTTACACACATAACATCGGCTAAGACTTTCTTCTATGATTGAGTCAAGGGACACTTTCGGGTGGGTATTCTGATTCAACCTCAGGGATTACTCTCAACAGACAAGATAAGGAGATAAAAACAAGGACAAAATTCTTTAAACACAAACATACAAGGCTGGCTGAGGGGAGCAGTGGCCTTGACATGGTACTGTCTTGTGCTTCTACAACGAACAACTACTGTCAGGGTTTTCATCTTATATCCTGGGTCCCCCAAGGCCTCGTGCACTCAAGCTGGGGTTTGCGGAGGGGACTAGATCACTGACTGATGAGTCCCCAACGGGTCACCACTAAACGTGATGCTGGCTGGAGGAGGTGGCTCCTGGGTGTGACCTGCAGAGTGTGCTCTTGTTCCTGGCTTTTCCCTGCTCTCTCTGATTCCTGCCTGCCCAGCCATGAGTGGCTGTGTGAGCCACAGTAAACCTCTCCTCCTTTACATTTTTGGAGGGTTGAGTATTGTGATTCGGTGACAAGAAAGTAACAAAGAAGAAGCAATGACCTTAAAAGTCAGGCTGCCTCCTTGTCCGCTGCACACTGGAGCTACAAAGACACCAGTTGTGCAACCGTGCATCACCTAGCATCTGCCAAGGGAAGAATTCAGGACCACAGCCCTCAGCACGACTTCAGACAGCCCTGGACAGCGCCTGGAAGGTGACCCTGGGGCCGCTTCTCCATGTGTGAATAATGCCCCGCCCCCTTCAGCTTCCTGTCTGACCTCCAGCTGGTTTCTAAGCCTTCCGGAGCTCTTCCTTTCTCTTGGGCGGGCTCACATGAAAAAGCAGGTAATGAAATGTGCCCAGTCATTCCTAAACTTAGAGCTCCGCTGCAGCAGCCTAAGGCCCACTTCCAGGACTCGGTATCTGTGCTCCTTCGTCGGTGTCACCCCTGCGGCCACCTTCTACCTTCACAGGAGTCTTCTCCGTCCTCCTGGCTCTACAGAAGCTGCCGTCTGGGGTAGGAGGTGTGTCCTGGCATTCGGGGGCTTCGCCAGCACTGGCTGCGCCAAGCACCTGGACAGCCGTAGGAGGAGGGAAAGCACCTCAGCCCGGTGAGCTCTCATAGCCAGTGGTGCTTCTCAGGGAGCCTCAGGCAGAGAGCCACCGCAGGGTAAAAGGAAGCTCTGAAAGGAAATGGTCTTCTAAGTCTCTGGATTATAATATAAATAATACTATCTTCATAGAATCCTACCAGCTAGACACCTCAAAGCCATTTTAATCAAAAGATCAAAATCCTTTAAGAACAACAGATTATGCTCAATTTGGGCATTATAAACACTGTAGTATTTTCTTCACAAAGGAAGAAGCTCAGTAGTTTACAGTTTTATTTTCTGTCCCAAACTGAAGGCCTCCGCACTGTGAGCTGACTGCAGTCTACAGCAGCATAGAAAATCTGGTGTCCATGCAGCGGCCCCCGTTTGAGCTCTGCATCTGGGGGCTGTGGCTTCAGGCAGAGCTCCTAACCTCTCTGACCTTTGCCTTTTTCTTTGGCCAAAGGCTTAAATGTGCCCTTACCACTGGGTCTCTGTAAAGATTAAATAACATGTGTGAGGTGCTTTAGCATAGTACGTGCCATTTCACAAATGTGAAGAGTTGAGTACAACTGAGTCACACCAGCTCAGCACCGATAAGACACTCAGGGCCATAATCAGGTCAGGTACGGAAATGCAGAGCTCTTTACAAAAAGCTCCTCAGCTGCAAACATCCTGTTGTGCTCTGCAGGGTAGCCCAGTACTCAGGCCTCTCCTCAAATCTGAGAGTACACAACCACGAGAGGAATTAGAAACTGAGAGAGAGAGAGAGAGAGAGAGAGAGAGAGAAAGGAAGAAAAAGAAAAAAAGGAAAAAAGAAAAAAAGATCTGCAGTGGCTCGAGCCTTTGCATTTCCCTGACCTCCACTTTAGTCACTGACCCACAAAGTCTGAAGCGGTGCATACGTGACACGAGCCAGGCTCTTCAGCTGGCTCAGCATTTAGGACCAAGGAGAAGACTCTCCTTCTCGATGAGCAAAGTGTGGGGTCAGTGAGAGCTGATGCTCTGCGATGGGGCCTGAGTGTCCACAGGGTCTGAGTCCCCAGCTGTCCTGAGGCACAGTGCAGGTGAGGCTCACAGGGCAATGGGAAATGAGAAGCCAACCAGAAAACTCTTCTCGGAGCCATCAGGCTGGAGCTGGAGCTGGTGCCACTGTGCATTTAGAATCCTGCGGAAAGTAACATGATTGTACACAGCACAAGTAACTAATCAAACTCACACACGACCAAGACCGAGATGGAAGTTAAAAGACAGAACTAGGACAGACAGAAAGCAGGTTTCAGCACAACCAACGCCGGTGTAACCGGCAAGGAACCAGCCAGTCCCAGCCACTGATCTTTACTGGCAATCAACTGGGGTAAAGGCAAGCTGTCTGCAAGGGCAGAGTGATGTGTCGGGATGCACACTTGTGTAGTTTCTATGGAAATTAATGTAAACAGGGCTCATAAGGACATAACAAAGCATTCTCGAATTAAGAACAGAACAGACTTAATATAGATGGTTGTGACGAGGACATTGTCCTTCTAGGAAGAAGGTCTTAATTGTGGATTTGGAATTTGGGTTCGCTTCACCTCAGGTTTGAATCACGACTCAGTCCTTGGTTCCAGAAGGCAGAGGGCCTTCAAAGCGCTCACCCAGGCCCCCGCTCTCCTCACCAGAGGGCCCGCCGCAGTTTCCTGGGTTCCTCTTTCTAGTACAGGGACGAGGGTACCAGGTATTTAGATCCCGGGAGCCAGGGGTTCTTAAATTGGAGGACAGGGCCTGGATCTTTCCTTTCACTTCTTTCTTCCTTTAATTCCTCCTTTCTTTCTTTTTCCATTCTTTCTTCTTCATCTCTTATTTTTGTTCTTTGAGATAAGTTGCCCAAGCTGGCCCTCAATCTCATGATCCTCCTGCCTCGGGCTTCTCAGTCCTGGGGTTACAGGTGTGCTCCACCATAGCTGGCTTGCTCTTGGATCTTTCTTTATCTCGTCAATTATTATGCTACATTTGGAGCACATCACCTAAGATTACCTTTTTATTATGATAAAAAAACACCACAATCTTAATCATTTAATAGCTCTAAGTACACAACACATTAGTGTAAACTATATACACATTGTTATACAACAAACCTCTGGAATTTTTTCATAATGCAAAACTAAAACCGTACACCCAGGGTACACTCCCCTTCTGCCTTGACCCCAGTCTCCAGCAACAATCATTCTATTTTCTAAGAGTTGGACTGAATATGTCATATACATGGAAACATTTTATATTTGTCTTTTATGGCTGAATACAGTACAGTGTTCTCAAGGTTCATCCATATCACACAATGTGGCAAGATTCACTTCCTAAGGCTGGGTGGCATTTCACTGTATGGATATGTCACATCTTCACCCATCTGTCTGTCTGTGGCACAGTTCGCTTCCACCTCCTGGCCGTGGAGAACAAGGGCCCAGGGAACGTGGAAGTGTCAATATGGCGTCCACACCCCGTCTGCTGTACTTTTGTATGTGTAGCCTGTATGGGTCGGCTTTCTGTGACAAAATACCGGACAAGGTAGGGAAGAAGAGGTCTGTTTTGATTCATGGCTTCAAAGATTTTGTTCATGGTCAGCTCACTAAGGTACAAACAATATGGTGGAAAGCACAGGAGAGAAGCAGAACTGATCGTGGCTGGGACGCAGCGTAGGCTGGGAAGTACCGGAGGGCAAGGAGACAGAGCCCAGACGAACCCCAAGGCCACAGTCCCCTTAACCCACCTCAGCGATGAGCTCCCAGGTGAGTAACCGCGGCAGGTCAGAGCCCAGGGCTCCAGCTCTCGCCCAGTCTCTGGATCTGGCCAAGCTGACCCAGATGAACCAGCCTGCAGCTGAAGCACCCCTGACAGATTGCCTGGTGATTCTACTTTTCATATTTTATGATGTCTCCAGTCTCTTTGCGGAGCAGCTGCACTACTTCACCTCCCACCGACAATGCACAAGGGTCCCGATTCCTCCACGTCCTTGCCAGCACTTGTGTTTGCTCTAGGTGTGGTGTGCTTTGGTTGTGACGGTGGCCATGGGCTGAACCCTCACCGTGGTTTTCACTGGTGTTTTCCTGATGACTGGTGACCTTCAGCATCACTCTGTCAGGAACTTGCGTATGTTCCCTGAAGAAATGTGTACATATAACCTTTGCCCACTTTTTAATTAAATTATTTGTTTTTATTATTCTTGTTGATGTGTATAAGTGATTTATATATTCTGGATATTAACTCTTTCTCAAAATTACAGTTCACAAGTATTTTCTTATACTCCTTAGGTCGCCTTTCTACATGTTGCTTCCTTCCTTGTATGGAAGGTTTTTAAACTTGATAGTCTTTTAACACAGGAGTATTAACGCTTTTACATCCATGTGTCTACTTTTGATTTTGTTCCTACCTTTGGTGTCCTATCCAAAAAATCAAGACCAATGCCAGGAAATTTCCCCTACATTTTACCTTAAGAATTTTATAGTTTCAGGTCTTGCTTTTAGCTCTCTAATCCATCCTGTAATTTTTATATATAATTCAAGGTAGAAGTGTACAAATTTACTCTTTTGTATAGATAAGACATCGTTTCTCAGAGACTTGATATCCTGCCTCTGCATTCACTGCCCAGTGTCCAGATTCCGCACTCGGCAAAGGACATCTGGCACACAAGCAAGCACTGCCTCCTGCCCAACGTCCTCTTCTCTTAAAAAGCATAACACGAAGCTGGATCCTCCTGAATACATGACTTTGTAACCTGATTCTAACATTTATAAATACATAATCAATGGCCATCTTTCTTTATAATTCTCATCTTCATCACTTTAAAGACTTAGCCTAATTATGAAAGTGGCATATGATTAATGTAAATGAGAACAGTAAAGAAAAAAGTATAAGTAGCCAATAACCTCACAAGCAAAGATGGCTGCGACTAAGAGGCTGATGCGCTCATGCAGGGCATGTTCGTCTCTGATGAACATCTTTCTGCAGTCTGACGAACGTGTACTGGCGTTCTATTTGCCAGTCACTACACTTTAGGTGTTTGGCCTCGGAAATGAAGCAGCATCTAGGCCGGTGCGCGACACACAGTAGGTACTCAAAATAATTGTGGAAGGAATGGAAATGTCTCTGACCTCAATAAATCTACAGTTAAGGTGCAACTGAGTACAAAATGAGTGCAAGGCAGAATAACAAATGTCATAGCAGGGCTGCGGCCGCACGGTGGAAATACGGATACACAAAACATTCAGAATACGCGCGACCCTTTCGCCAAGGAGAGATGGTGCCTCTGCGAGAATTGAAAGCGGCCACGAGAAGACGGCCAGGTGGAGACGCAGAGGGAGAAAGAGCCAGACCAGAGTCAACAAGAGCGAAGGAAAAGGGGCTGGCATACTCGGGGAGGTATTCAAGGGAGGTAACGACAGAGTGAGAGCACGCGTGTGTTCACACGCGCATACACGTGTGCTCCTCTGCGTGTGCAAACGCAGGCATGTTTGGGAGACCAGGCAAAGTAGGGGCCACACAGCAACCTCCAGCGCTACCAGAGCATGAAGAGCCAACCCTGACGGCTGAATGCGCATTCGAGGGCTTCAGAGCGGACATCATTAGAAGGAGCTTGAGCTGTTGCACAAGAATAGCGATGACAAGGCCAGGAACGCGCAGGAAGCGCATCTCAGAGCCAGCCAAGAGCAAAACCACTTAGCCCAGTCCTACGACAGTGAGTGACAGAAAGCTCACAGGGCCAACAAAGCTTTGTGGACACCCTGAAGGAACCTGTGCATGACTCAAAAGACCCTTCTCAAGCGGGAGGCAGCTCAGTGGCACCACATCTGCCTGGAAAGCACAGGAATTGAATTCTGTCCCTGGTATAATAAAAAAAATGCCTTTCCCTTGAACTTCCAAAGAAAGCGCCAATTCCTCAACAGCATCACGAAAATGAGCTGGTCACATTGGCAGAGCTCCAAGACTCAGGGCTCAGCCATCACACAGTAGCTGAATCTGAATCAGATTCCCCCAAAGGATCGATCACTAAATGTTCTGTGCAACAAGAAAAGGTTTCAACTTCATCTTGAAAACTGGAAACATTTGAGGGATTCAGGATGAAAGTTAAACAGTCAACACTGTGAATAGTTCTGGGGAGGCCTTTAGACTGGAAACTGTGAAGGGCTCTGCCGCAAGACTCAGTCAAAGGTGAGAGGAGTCTTGCTTATTCCCAGCTGGGAGCTGAGACAAGGGGAGCTAACAGAGGTATCAATCATCAAAGAGGAACAGCCAACGTGTCTGGGGGTGGAGGGCTGGGTCTCTGGGGGAGCAGGGGTCCAGGGCAGTGCCTATCTTCTAAAAAGTGGACCACAACAGAAATAAGAATAAGTTCCATTTGGGGCGTGTTGAGTATATCTGTGAAACATCAAAGTAGAAGTCTCCAGAAGGGTGTTACTGGTTAGAGAACTGGAGACAGAAGAGTTGAACATAAGAAGAAGAAAGGATCAGGGCAAGAATAGAATGGAAAACGCTGTCTTGGTCCATTGGTTTGGCTAAAACAAAGTCCCTGAAACTAGTTTACAAAAAGCAAAATGTATTTCCCACAGTGGTGGAGGCTGAGAATCCAAGGCCAAGGTGTTGGCAGAACTGATATCTCCAACAGGCCCCTCTCTGTGCTTCCAAGATGGCACCTTGCTGCTGTGTCTTGCAAACAGAAAGGGGACTATCTTCGGCACTTCTCTTGTTCCTGAGATACAATACCTGACCCCTGAGAGATTGACTTTGAGTCACATTTTGAGTACATAGTTGGCCAGTTCCAGGGCAAGAAGGCATGATGGGATGGTCTGACGAGCAACACCGCTTGTGTCACGGTGGCCCCTCCCATGAGCCTCTCTTGTGAGCACAGGAGGCTCTCAGGGGACATCCCAGATCTAAGCCTGAGCTCACTCCCAGGTCCCTCCAGCCCTTTTAGACACTATCATCCATCCAGGGGGGAAAACCTCCTAAAAGCTCCACCTCTTCATACTGTCATTGCAGTGCTAAGTCTGAATACATGACTGTGGGAGAACATGTTCCGACCACAGAAAACATTAACACGTAAGGGGTGGGAGGGTGAGTTACTTTTCTCTGGCTGCTAAGACAAAATACCTGACATCCAGAGTTGAAGGAGCACAGGTTTATTTGGATTACAGTCTACAGAGGTTTTGGTCCATAGTTGGCTGGCTGCAAGGTGGGGTGGCGGAGGAGCAGCAGTTCACATCTGCCGAAGTAGTAAGAGACCTTATCAGGGCCTTTCTGTTCCTTTTCTCTTATGCAGACTGTAGGATTAAGGTGCCACCAAAGCAGTCATGGGTAGTGGTTTAGTAATCACAAACTCTTAATCCCAGCATCATCCGTTCCAGATTTAGCTACCTTTGTAAGAGACCACACGAGGCTCTGGGGGACACCTACACACAAGCCACAAGAGGAGGTCATGGGAGGGTGTCAGAGAAAGCAGAGGACAGAGTGACCACAAGGAAAGCAGAGGATAGAGATGACCACAAGGAAAGCAGAGAGATGACTTCTTATCATTAATGTCATCATCTGAAAAGCGGATCACAAAATAAAAAGTGAATTTGAAGAAGAAAACACTGGTCAAAAGTGTGAGAGAGAAAGATGATTAAGAAACGAAAGCCAAAGTCAGAGGATCTGGAAGAGGAATAAAAAGGGGAAATTCTCAAAACATGAGGAGATCAATCCTGGGTCTATTTAGAACCACTACTTCACCTCATCACACCTCACGATTCCTTTCTTAGGTCACCCAGGACAGCAGCTATGATCTCCCCACTGTGCCACACAGAGGTAGTTTTGGAAACACCATCCTCCTGGGTCTGGCCACGGGCCTGGTGACCTTCTCCAGGCCAACTCTGGCACCAGAAGCAGTTCCAACACCTCACAGTAGTTCACCTCAGTGGGGCAAATTCCCACCCGGCCCCCAGGCCCGCCAGCCATCTGCTCAGCTGCAACAGAGAGACAGATGGAGCAGCTAGGCAGAGCCATCACGAGGGAAACCCGGGCTGTGAAACCCGGCTGAAGGCTGGCCGCTGCTTCCCCACTCCCGCCCGCAGCTGGGTGCAACAGTCAGTTTCTCATGGTCTGAGCGCTGCGCACACGGGTGGCCAGCTTCACAGGGTCGGAGGCTGCAGATGAAAGCCCTCGGGCTTGGAGAAAACCAGGATTCCAGAAAACACTCGGGCCCCTGCGCTCTGCCAGCATTACACACCATCACCGAGCACAGCACATGTGGCAGCCAGGAGTGCCCTGAGGCCCCAGTGCAGGGGGCAGAGGGGAGCCTCCCGGGCCAGGGACAGAAATGAGGAGAAGACATCAAGGCTGAAACTTAGTCATAATTCAGCCCCATTGTAGAGCAGTTTAATGAACAGAAGGATATTTTAACCTGGTACCAGCACAGGTCCCTGCATCTGAGGGTGCTATTCAACAAGGACAGATGGACTCAGCACCTCAGTCTTACCTACAGGATCCCAAATACAGGCATTGGGAAACGTGAGCAGCCTCGCTCAATGGCATTAGGACAGGAAGGCTAACATTACACTCTCAAGTAAGGCTTCAAACAAATGGCTCTTTCTGCTGAAAAGGTGCTATGAAAGACGGGTAATTCCAGCCACACCATCCGTCTCGGGGTGCTACTACCCAGATAGTCTATGTGACAATGGTACATGGCGTGCACAGCAGGGAGTATGAGCCACAGACCATGTGCACCCAGATCAACGGGAGCCACTCCCTGAGGTGTCACTCAGTCCCGCCCTCCAGCACATGTTATTAAAAGCAGGACAAAGTCCTTACACTCAAAACAATAAATCTTCATTTCCTCTTTTACACTAAAAAAACAGTCAAGAGTTAAAGCATATTAGATTATAATTCTTACACATATTTCCACTCACATGGAAATAGTTCTTTTAAAGGAGGTCAGGGGTAGAAAACCAAAGTCTCAAAACTCAGATGCAGAGGGCCAGGGAGTTAGTTCAGTGGTTCCGGCACCTGTCTCACAAGCGCAAGGACCCGGGTTCGATTCCCCGGTAACCATATAACAATACTGGGTGTGGAGACCCACACCCAGCAGCAACCAGTACCACATACCATAGTGCCGGGCGTGGTGGCTCACGCCTGTAATCCCAGCACTCGGGAGGCAGAGGCAGGAGGATTGTGATGTGAGTTGGAGGCTGAGCTCAGGGCCAGCCAGCCTGAACCACAAAGTGAGACCCTGTCTCCAAAAACCTAAAAAAAAAAAAAAAAAAAAAAAAAAAACTCAGATGCAGAACAGTGGTTTCATTTCTTCCTTCTTTTCTGAACTGACTCGACAGAAAGCAGGGGCATGGTCAAAGTGATGTTACAGAACAACAGGTCCTGGCTCAGGAGTTTTCATTGTGCTGCATCGTGCTACAACAACGCAAAGCACATTTAAAATAGCACACACAACACCATCTCGTCACAAAGAATTCCGCCTTCCCCCTCTCCCTCCTTCCCGCCTTCTTCTTCCTCCCCTTCTTTCTGTCTCTCCCCTCCTCTCCTTCTCTTCCTCTCTCTTCATAAAACCCCAGTAGAGGACTGGAGTTTGGGCTGGGGCTGGGGATTTAGCTCAGTGGTTCTGGCGCCTGCCTTGCAAGCACAAGGTTTAGAGTTAGGTTCCTGGTTAAAAAAAAAAAAAGGAAAGATTAACTTCTTGAAAAGGTTATCTCTAAATGGCTGTATTCCTGACATTTTTTCTACTTTTCCAGATTGCCCTATTTTTTTTTTACCATGACTATGGCTTTTAAGGCCAAAGTAGCACCAAACCTTGGGGAGGAGAATATTGTAGAGATGCGATGGTATCAATGCCTTCACAAAGTAAACATTTAATCAAATTTTACTTAAAATTTAGATACATGAAAATTCATACATACAAATGTTAAAAGATGAAGAGTAGGCCAGGGATTTGGCTCGGTGGCACTGCCGCCTGCCTTGCAAGGTTGTGAGTTTGATCCCCAGTACTACAAACGACACGAAGGATAAAATATCATCTACCCAGAGTACTTTGTATTAAAGCCTAAATATATTAACTAAAATTAGAAGATGTGACTTATCTTTTATTCCTGTGATCTTAAATTCCTTTTCAAGAAGGATATTTACACTTTCTCTTCCTATAATCTTTTATTCCTATAATCTTAAATTCCTTTTTTTTTAAAGGTATACTTTCACAGGAAGGCAATCTCCAGCCACAGAACTTAGAGAAGCATCGAGTTCTGCCACTGGCTTGTTCTGCCCAGCAGGACAGAGCCTGATGGGCACACTAGCCGCACAAGGAAGGTACACTGGCGGGTTTTTTAAATAGTGCTTTGCTTTATGTTATGCGCGATGCTATGAGGAGGTTTTCCAAGGACTGAAAGAGAGAGATATAACCTCTCTCTCATAACAATGCTATCACTTTCCAAAACACAGTATTGCTTTTCTTCTAGTCCTCAGAGCTATTTCTTCTCAAAGACGTTGTGATGATCAGTGGTGTGTTGGAAGAGCGAGCTACATCCAACAGGGACTAGTGAGGGACCTGAAAAAGACCACCCGGCCCACACCATGGATCCGGACTGAGCGACAGTTCCACAGGTTGACGCAGCCCAGTCCTTCTCTTTGCACCCTAGCTGAGAGCTTCCCAAGAGCAGCCAGGGTGAGGGGCGGGCTGCAGCCTGTTGCTCATGGTTCCCTAAGGTATGGAGGGCAGGAGGGCAGGGGGACAGGAGGGCAGGGGGGCAGGGGGACAGGAGGGCAGGG
>PVIR01013480.1:0-42595 GCA_004026965.1 Petromus typicus
AATTTTATGTATATGGGGGGGTGGTAGGGTGGGTAGGGCTATGGGAAAAAATGAGAATTAAGTTGTGTCTTATACTGGTACAAATCCCCATTATGGAGTGCAATCATGATGTGTATATTTAATGTACCAATAAACATAAAAAATTAAAAAAAAAAAAGAATTCGGATCCGAGGCTACCTAGTTTAAAAGCACAGAGAGAAAGACAAGTGCCTGGAAGATTGCATTAAACTTTGACAATGAAAATTGATTGCCAGAAAGATAGAATTTTAAAGAATTCATAATGTTTTGCTTTAGGAAATACTGCTATATTGTTCTGATTATCTTCCAAATTTAAGAACTACAGCACTGACTGTGGAAAAAAATCTGAAGCTTGGGTCTAGATGCTTACTCCATAACAAAGGTCTCCTGCTTTCCATTGTGCTGCTTTATGCAAAACATGAATCACTGATAGTGATATATAAAAATTAGTCATAAGGTTATCCTAGTAATAAAGCTATCCTGGATGTAATTACCTGGGTGCACAATTTTATCTAAAATAGTAATTTATTATTTCTCACTTATGTTAGCTATAAGAGTAATCTATTGCTCTTTGTGTAAGTGGATTTTTTAATTATAAGGACACAATTTTAGTAGAATTTCAGTGATCCTTTTCCTCTTTTTTAGCTAAGTGGAATTTGAAAGTATCTCCCAAAGGTAGTTAATAATATTTTCAATAGTTAGAAATTCAAGTCATCTTTTATTACCAATATCTTTACCAAAGATTTCAGTTTGTGTTCTTCTGTCCATTTGATAGGTGGAAGGTAGGAGACTTCATAGAGGAGGAGATTTCCAGAAATTTCTCTATTTTAAAATCTATTCCAGGAGCAAATTTATCTATAATTTGTCCCATCAATATGTCTTATGTATGTGGTAGATATATAAAAGAAAAATTTTCAGTTACTCTATACCTTCTAAAAACTTTGAGCTTAATACTTAAACTCAGTTATCCAGAGATAACAGAAAGAAAGCAGATTCTGCAGGATGATAGGCCTAGTTTACAGCCTCATTTCTGAAATTCAAGAGCTGTTTGGCTTTAAACAAATAACATCTTATGTTTAGCATGCGCATGTGTATATGTGTGCGTTTGTTTGGGTTTTAAATCTACATCATAGGGCCATTCTGTTAAAAATGTAAATCATACTGCAAAAAACTGCACAACCGCCTAGAAAATAATAACTTCTTAGTAAATTACAGTGATAATTTTAGTAAACTTACAGTGATATTTAGATGTTTTAGGGGAAGTGTGAATATTTCACTGAAAGACACACTTTAACATGGAGAATATTTCTAGAGGTCCATATGCATAAAAGAAAATAATATGATACTCAATTTCTGTAAATAAAACCATATATTATGTATCTTTATTTTTCTTTTGTACATGAGCCTGTGGCACAAGCCTGTTTTGTGAATATGACTTTCTGAGCTGAGCCAACATAATCAAGACACAGCTTACTTTAAACAAATGGATTTGAAAGGTACCTTGAAAATAAGATGAAAGAAATGTTTGCTTTAATACTAGCTTCTTCATTTTGCAGAAAGGTTCAGGGTAAAATTTTAGAATTACAGGGTCTTTTAAAACTAATTTGGGCCCTGTTCTCCCAGATGCTGAAACTGGAGATTAATAGGATAGTTCCAAGGTCCTCCAGCCCATCACCAGCAGAACCAGGACCCCTACCTTCTCACCTGCCCTTTTGCTTATGTCTGGTTCTACCTAGTTTGAAACAATATTGTAAAGGAGGTGACTTTCTGAGTTGGTTTTGATTGTTTTTCAAATATGAATCTATGTATAAAAATTGATTCTCACTAATGACATGGTGGGGGAGGATGAGGACAATGGTCTTGAGTAAATATGCCAAGGCAGGATGAATGCATTCCCTCTACCCAGAGGTATTTTGGTGGCTAAGGCTATTCCCATTCTGGGAATTGCCAGGGTCTATGGTGTGGGCTGTAGAGGAGCACACAAGGGTGGTTCAGTGGTAGGCAAGAGATGTACCACTTGGTCTTCCTCATACTGTGAGAATGTACTTAAGCCCCCAAACAACACACAATCTTTAGTCAAAAATGTTTGTCTCATTACTGAATTTGGCCTATAGTTTAAGTGGTATGTTTGAAGAGTTGAGAGCTTTGCTTTATTTTAAAGTGTTAATCTTTCCTCAATATAAGCACAGTTCAAACATAGTGAGTGCCAAAAGAAGGCAAGACGCTAAGAATTTTAAGAGCAGAGGGAGAGATGATAGCTGATTTTATCAAGTGCTTCCCAGGTTCAGGCTTGTGTTGTGTGCTTTACATGCTTTCTTTCCTTTAGTCATCACTGTGACTCTACAATGAGCACAGTTGTTATCCGGGACTCATTCACAAGGGAACCAAGGCTTTCAGAGACCGGTGTAACAAACAAATAATCTATGAAGAAACACAAAGCAGAATGCGTCAAATTTTTCACTGGGAGCATTTGATGGTAAGACAGCAATATCATATCCTGTGAGAAAGTGATTTTCAACCCAGAAAACTACTAATGGAAAATAAGGCCAGAATAAGTACATTTTGATGTATATAATTAAAAAGAAAATTTATTTTCCTAGTAAAATTTTTTAGGAAGCCACTTGAGAATATATTTCATCAAAATGAAGTATACTGAGGAGGAATATGTGAGCTATTTTTTTTAAAAATGTGGGTCAACTGAGAAAAGCAGTAAAAGGAAATTCGAGGATGAAATTAGTGACTCAAATTGGAAGATAAAAACTCAGACTGCAATAGAAGGATGAAGGGCTTCAAGAAGTGTGCTCTGGGAGTCAGTGAATCCTTTTGGGTTTACATTCAGATACTGAAAAAAATTTGAAAGTCAGTAAAGAAACTCTGAAAATTCTGATTGTATAGTGGTGCAAAACAATAAAATGGACCCAGAATCCACCTGGCTATTTCCTTAAGAGCATTTTAGCCTTACTTAGGATGTACATACAGTGAATGTAGGTTGCATTATGTTTTTATGTCTTTTTACTCAAATAATATATTTATCTGTCTTAGAAGTGAAATAAATGCCATATCCAAATAAGTAATCCATTTGATGGAGACTATAGCTTTACATAGATATCAATTAAAGCATTAGAACTTTTCTGATGTTATAGGTATGGTTCTGGGTTTCATGTTAGTGTTTACACATGTTGGCAACACAGCTCAAATCTGATCATTTTTAAAGAAGGCAATCTCCAAAGCTGCTTGAAATGGTAGAGGGCTTTGTTAATAGAACATCAAGTGTATTTACTGTAGACATCCGCTGCTTCATGACTCACGGCCAGGTAAAATATTGGGCTCTAACTAACCTCAGTTAACTAAGTTGTTTAAGAAGATAAGTATTGCTTAACAATGGGAGCAGAAATAATTTAGTAGAGAAGTACTTCAGGTAGTCTAACCTTTAAGATAAAACATCAGAAAAATGGTCAAGATTCAGAACACTTATTTTTTTTTTTAACAAATAAGAATTGATGCAAATTTGGAATTCTGTTTATTTGTTTTTGATTTTTAATTTCAGGTACTGGAGATAGAACTCAAGACCTAGCACTTGCCAGGCAAGCACACTGTCACTGAGCTAAATTCTGAGCTCTGGAATTCTGTTTATTAGAGTTATATGCTTGTAATTTACAACTGAGCAGTTCAATTGCATCAGTGATTTTAAAGATCAAGTCTTAGAAGTTTAGAGTATTTAGGAAAGCTCGATGTTTACCACATTTACAATTTTCTTAGAATTTTAAAAATTGTTTGACAGCTGAGACTTGTTTTGGAATAAATAACTGATACTTGATATTAAAATAGTAAATGAAATGCAAATATTTAAAGACTTGATTAACTCAATTCATTAAAAAATGATATTAAAAGGATTTGGTCAAATATGTTAGATTTGCAAATAGAAATTAAAATTTGTACAGAGCACTGTGGTATGTGATACTGATTGCTGGTGGATGTGAGTCTCCATGCTCAGTATTATTGTATGTGGTTACTGGGAAGTGAACCTGGGCCCTTGAGTTTGCAAGACAGGTGCAGAACCACTGAGCTAAATCCCTGGCCCAAACATAAGAACTTTTAAAAGTATAGTTTTTTTCCTTTTTACCTTCATATATTTCTTTCCCCTGCCCCACCACCCCCCACCAGCTCTTCTTCCCCTTTGAAGATTTTCTTATTATTTCACAATACCTATTGGATATTTTGGGTTTCACTTAAAATTAAGTTTATGTTTATAGGGGGATGGAGGGGCTTAACAGAGGGGAGGAGAATGGGAAAAAATAGGAGTCAAGATATACCAAGTGCAGTTACAAATTCTCAATGATGAACATAATCATAATCTATACCTAAAAATGTACTAATAAACTCAATTTGAAAAAACTTCAAAATCAGTCTCTGATGGTTTTTGCTGTGAGTGAAATAAAAAAGTCTCTGAGGGCATGAAAAAACTTAATTACCATAAAGATACTTTTCTCAAAAGAAAAACAACAAACAAAGCAATTAAACTCTAAAATAAACAAAAAATACCCAAGAAATATTTTAATGATTTTTTTTTTTTTTTTTTTTTGAGACAGGGTCTCGCTTTGTGGTTCAGGCTGGCCCTGAGCTCAGCCTCAAACTCACATCACAATCCTCCTGCCTCTGCCTCCCGAGTGCTGGGATCACAGCCGTGAGCCACCACGCCCGGCACTGTGGTATGTGGTACTGGTTGCTGCTGGGTGTGGGTCTCCACACCCAGTATTGTTATGTGGTTACCGGGGAATCGAACCCAGGCCCTTGCGCTTGCAAGACAGGCTCCGGAACCACTGAGCTAACTCCCCGGCCCTTTAATGATATTTTTGCAGTTGAAAAAAATGTATGTAGTCATAATAATGTGAAGCTGTTTTGATTTGTGCCTTCTAGAAGTGTGTATTGGCAGAACTTGAGGGCTACTCATGCTAACGGAACATGATACACATGATACTCATCTTCAGAGTTTGACATTAAATGTGAGAATGATGAAGATTAGGAGGTAAAGTTGGGGGTAAAGAAGAGACAAAGTGAGCAGGGAAGCTTAATATTTCTAAATGGCAAGTAAATAATGGCTACTTATAATGTACATATTAAGAATCCAGGTAGTGGTGCCAGGGATTTGGCTCAGTGGTTCTGGTGCCTGCCTTGCAAGAACAAAGGCCCAGGTAACCACATACCATACTGGGTGTGGAGACTCACGCCCAGCAGCAATCAATGCCACATACCAAAGTGCCAGGTATGGTGGCTCACGCCTGTAATCCTAGTATTCCGGAGGCAGAGACAGGAGGAGTGCATGTGAGTTTGAGGCTGAGCTCAGTGCCAGTGTGAACTACAAAGTGAGACCCTGTTTCAAAAAACCTTAAAAAAAAAAAAAAGAATCCAGGTAGTATGCAAAGGTACCTAAGGAAGAAAAGAAAAACCACACCAATTGGGGAGTGAGTGAAGGGCAGGTAAAGGATTGTACAGTTCCATAATTCTTCATCCAGCAAAGCAAGAAGTTAATGGAAAGTGTCAAGAATTGAGGGTGGACACTGCAAAGAACTGATAAAAAAGAGCTCATGAAAATATTTGATAAAATATACATATTAATAAAATATTAATGCACATAACATAAATATTAAACATAGCTTCATATGAATAATGAATACAACATGAATAATGCATGTAATATAAAATATTGTCAATACATGTTAATAAAATATTCATTAATAGTATTTAATAAATAAACATTGATAAATAAACTGTAAATAAGCAGCAGGGACACTGAAACAAACATCTACAGAGTGAATCTGTTGAAGAAAAGATATGGAGTTGGGGAGTGTTGCTAATAACCAGCATGCACATTTACTATTTTGATAATGAATATTAAAAATTAGTATTAAAAAAAGAAATATTTTCTGGTTATTTCCATATATGGAAATATTAGCCTGAAATATTACTTAGCCTGAAATACTACTACTTTGCCTGAAATATTAATAGCCTGACAAATTCTTTTCTTTTCCTTTTTTTTTTTTTTTTTTTTTTGAGGCAGGGTCTCACTTTATAGTTCAGGCTGGCCCTGAGCTCACTCTGCAGCCCAGGCTGGCCTTGAACTCCCAACAATCCTGCCTTTGTCTCTCTAGTGCTGAGATTACAAGAGTGAGCCACCACACCCAGCACTGTGGTATGTGGTACTAGGAATCGAACTCAGGATTTTGTGCTTGCCAGGCGCACGCTGGAACCACTGAGCTAAATCCCCAGCTCCAATAACACATTTGAGTGGCAAAAAGAAAAGTAAAGTTGTCAGTTTTTATTATGACACAGAAGTGACTTAGGAAAAATCCACCCTGGCTACACAGTGACATCAGCAACAAGGCACAACCCTGAAGTCCACCAAACTGATGAGGATCTCGAGGAGCAAAAGCAGACAGAGGAGCAGGATGTGACATCTCAGTGCAGCCAGAGGACAGGCAGCTCCAGGCAAGATGTCCAGGAGCAGGGTGAGCCTCAGAAAGTGCAGGGTGGGCAGCTGGTAATCACTCAGGAGACTACTCACCTGTCTACTATAGACTCAATGCCAGGAAGTGGCTATTTCCTGATGAGGGAAAGAGAGAACTCTGAATAGATTGGGTAAAGATTGGAATCCAAAAAAAATCTTTTGTCATTAAATAAGATAAGGGAATTGAAATTGGTTCTCTTGCTAGATAGACTGATACATCTATGCATGGCTGCGCAGTCAGTGGAGGGAAGGAATCACATGATTCTTACAAACTGGTCACAGCAAAGACTACTGGGAGGACCCGAGGCTAATCTACTGCAAGGATCATGAACAGAGGTGGCAGAAGAGGCAGTTGGAGATTGACAGAGAAGTAAAGTTATTGGGAATTTTAAAGAAGTATCACAGGTTATGTCCAGTCATGGGAATGGGGAAAAGATTGATTCAGAGTAGATATCAGTTGATCTTTGCCTTGAAGAAGGTACGATTTTATAATTATTTGAGGTTTTAATATATATGTAATATAAAAATGGAAACCCAGTTGATAGGTGCTAATGGATCCCTTTACCAGAAGCAAAAGAAAAGAATTAAACATTTGAAATATTTATTTTAGTTATACAATTTTATTGGTACTTTGTGATAATTCAATACATGTATACATTATGTAAAGGTCAAATTAGGGTAGTTCACATTTCCATCTCTTTAAATAATTAAAAGAAATTTGATTAACGTATAATGAGTGTACACAGTTGAGATAGGTCTGATACCTGTCTCTATCTATCTATCTATCCATCTATCTATAGTGTCCTGATCAAATCCAATCAATTAACATTTGTATCATTTTGTATTCCTTATCACTTTGTATTTGGAGCTTCTGAGTACTTCTACTTAATCCTAAAGTATATAAGAGGTTACTGTGATATGTAGTTGCTCCACTGTGCTGTAGAAGACTAGAAGTCCTCCTCGTCTCGGGCTGTGCTTGGGTTCCCACCATCCAACCCCCCCATGCACCTTCTTCCCTTAACCATTCCCTGACTACAGTAGTCACCGTTCTGTGTGCTGATCAGGAGAAATCAAAAGTTCAGTGCAAATAATTGTTATCTATGTTAATGGATAATATATGTTCCTTTCAAAGAAGTTGCTGAAGTACTCTTTATTTTTTGAAAAAAAATATAATTAGAAAATAGACTACATATATTGGGAAATTTTTCTTTCAGACAACACATTAATAAATCCTTTCAGCTTATACCCCACCTCCAACTTCAGTCTTATAGTCAAAACAACTTGAATATTCTTTAAAGAATTCTTAAGATAAAATTCATGTTCTATGTTTCTGTTTGTATGTGTGATATAAATTTGTACTTGTCATAGCAGTTTATTTTTTAAAGAGAAGAAAATTGCTATTTCTTTCTTTTTTGGAGGAGGGATGCTTTTATTTCACGGTGGAGATAAGTAAGGATAAAATGCCAGTTTTGTATTGAATTTGGTATGCTACCCTCTGGTTCACAAAACACAGGAATACAAAGTCAATGGATGCTGAGGTGTCTGATCTTCTAGTGTTTTCTTTGAGGCTGGTTCTTCTTGAAGTTCCTGGGTAATTTCCAATAACATAGCTCTTAAGCAGAGTCGTGGAAGGAAATACCTCCCAATGTGTGCTTCACGCATTTCCCCATTTGATGGCCAAGTGGGCACCCAAGCCCAGGTCTGACTAGGACCACTCAGAGTTGAGATATGAACTACCCCACAGAGAGAGCTGTGGGATCAGACAGAAGACACTGTTTTCAGGATTTTCCCTGAGTTCTCACTCTAGTATGATTTCCAAAATTCCACATTAGTTCCTTTGCTAATATTTAAAGGGTAAGTTGCGCATGGATGGTTAAATTCTACCCTACACTGATTAACTCAGTCTATGAACACATTAACTAATGTCACTGAATTGCAGTCTTTTTCATACAGTCATTTAATGCAGTCATTCAGTGAATATTTGCTGAGTGCCTAGTACATATCAGTTTCACCCACAAGTAAATAATATAGTTTCCAGGAAGATGGTGACTGTTAGAGGAAAATACGCGGAGGAAAGGAAAGGGAGAGCAGGTGGGGCATGGGTGAGTGTTGTAGTTTTCAGAAGGACAATCCCTTCAGAAAAACATCACTGTGGCATGAAGAATGGCTGGAACAAAGACCCCAGGGCCAGGGAGGCATGCCTGCTGTGCAGGATTACCTCAAGGAGGCCAGGGCTGGTGGCCGTGGGCCAGGGACAGGAAATGGAGTAGTAGAAAATCAGAGAGGGAACAGAAAGCCATTCCCAGAGCACTGGGGGCCCACTGTAGACTCTATAACTTTTACTTTCTTGGAGAGTAGGTACCATTGTGGGCTTTTAAAGCGAATAGTGACTTTCTCTGATTTAGGGTTTTAAAAAGTCATTGTACTATATTGGCAATGGACTAAGACTTGGAAGGGAAAGGATGGAGGAATTAAAAGAATCTGTGTTTAAAGTTGGGTAGGGCAATTGAGTTAGCATGAAGAAATATTCACACTAGCTGAGCCATTATTGATTCTTAATCATGTCTTCAATAGCAACTAGAGCAATCTATTAAAAACTCCTCCTAATATCTGGACATTTATTCATTTGTTTCCAGAAAAATCTGCTAACTACATTAGGATCTGACCTAGAGAACTTCTGCGTTGATGTGGGCTCAAGACTGCATCAATGGTGTCAAGTGGCTCACCAGATCTTGACAACAGGACTTAAGTCCTGCTACTTTGAAATGACTGGAAAGTATGACTGAGAGTCTAGGCGAAAAAGGAAGTAGAAAGTAAGCTTTGGTTGTTCCCCACTGCAGATGAATTTTGAACAAGCCACTGAAACCAAAACAAATCTCTTGGAACCAAGGTGGAGGTCCTTCCTCCCACTGAGGTTAAGTATATCCTTAAGTTGGGGTCTAAAGTCAGATGTTAAAAAGTAGGTGGAGAAAAATTTGGCATTTACTGTTAGTATGAACCATCTTTACTTTCTTTTCTAAAATTTAGCCTTAAGTGTTGGGTCTGGTGTTTCTGTGCTGTAACATTTTATTAATCCAAAGAGTCCTCTTCAAAGAATAGAGGTTATCGATAGCATCAGCGTGGACGCAGCAGCGAAACATACACAAATGCTAGAAGTGTTCATGGGTGACACAGTAACCACTGTTGACCTGGTCAGGCCCCAGGTCTGGGGTCCAGGTCGGGAAGTATTTGAGTTAGACCTCCAAGGAGGACCGGGTTGTGAGGGTGGCTGTATGTAGGATGGGATAGGACATCCCAGACAGTAGAAAAAAGTTGCTGCTGCACAGATAACTGAAACCAAGTAAAGCTAGGAGGTGAGAATGTCTACAGAGATAAGGCATTTGTTTTTGCTGCTAGAATGTTAGCACCATTGGATACATTTTGGCTTTAGACTTCCATCTTCTCGCAGTAGACACAGTCTGAGACATGAGTCCATTGAAATTTATGACTGTAGAGTCTCACTAAGAATAGAAGGAAGACTTGAGATTTAAAATCAATGTGAGAGGCAGCGTGGCTGAGGACCGGTGTGTTAGGGTGTCACAACAACCTGGAGGTTTCCAAAAAATATTCTTGGCTTTATTTATGATTCTCAGGAGAGTTTCTCAGATTTCCTTTTTTTCTAATGAAGCTAAACATTTAAAATATAAAATCCTCAGATACAGAGAAAAGGCTGTTGACATTTGTGAATTATTTGCTTGAATCTGAATAAGAAATGAATCTTCTTTATGTATCTTTCAGATTAAGATACACTCTTTTCTGAAACTCTGTTTTTGTCTTTTCAGCTTAGGAAGAGTTTCTGAAATATTTATGAGGGAGGCAAATTATAATTGATGGCGGTATACCCTGCTAGAGCATCAATTTGTTATGTTTCTAGTGACATTGAGTCCAATTAATGTCTCTGCGAGGTTCATCAAGTGTCTGCTACCATTTTCCCTCTACATACAGAACCAAAATACGGGATTTCTCCATATTCTCTCTTGGAACAAAACTAAAACTACTGTTTTATTAAAAGTGCTTTCATTCAGCATCATATTTCCAAGCCCTGTATGAAGAGTGCTTTTGTCTTTTCTTTTTCTTTTTTTCAAGACAGAGTTCAATATGGCCTGGAACTCATTATATAGCCTAGGCTAGCCTCATACTCAGCAGTCCTCCTGCTTCAGTCTCTTGAGTGCTGGGATTACAAGTGGTATACCACCATGCCTTGCTGAGAGCTCTCAACAAATATCTGTTGAACGAGTAGGTGGATACTTGAATTAATGGATACATAAATAAAAACACGGATGAGTAAATTCCCTGTTAATTGGCTATCTTCCTATCTCTAAGTAGACTATTATTTAGAACACTAAGTTATGTTCATTGTCTTTCCATCAGAGTGTTCCTGACATGGTTTTCCTTATTTCTGTGTCTTATTTTAGAGCAGTAGCTATTAATGAATAGTCTCCTGTACCTAGTGGCAAAGCGGCAGAGATGAGCACCTTCCCCCTATTGTCAAAGCATGAGTTTTTCTTTGTCATAGGGTGGGTTGTACATAAAATTTGGGGCCGGGGATTTAGCTCAGTGGTTCAGGCCTCTTCCTGGCAAATGCAAAGTCCTGAGTTTGATCCCCGGTAAGCACATACCACAAGGCCAGGCATGGTGACTCACGCTTGTAAATCCCAGCACTCAGGAGGCAGAGGCAGGAGGATTGCTGAGTTCAGGGCCAAACTGAACTACAAACTGATCTTGTCTCAAAAAAAAAAAAAAAGTCCCTGATATTTTGTCAGAAGAATTAAATTAGTTCAAAAATAATTATTAATATATCAGAAGTATCTAAAAGATGGAAATTCATTCTCTTGGGACTATTTTTAATGCTTTTAGATATTCTAGGATCTTTCCTTCTCATTCTCCTCTCCCATTTTCTTCTTCTCTTTCTCTTTCAGTGTCAGTCCTCTGTGTCCACCTAATGACCAAAGTACAGCATTGTTTTTTTCATTCATCTACAGAACTTTACCTCTAGAATGTTAAGTATTTTCCTTCAAAACATTTGCCTACACAGAAACATTTCTTAGTAATGGGATTTTCTCAGACTTACCAAGCACTCCACATCAGGCCAGCAGCCTCGTCTGCGTGTGAACATGGAAAGTCATGCTTTTAAAATCTGGTGAATTCTCTTTTTCCTCAGTTAAATGACTGGCTGGCATTGTGAGAGCAATTTGTTATCACTCACTTTTCATGACTCAGTCGCCTCTTGGACATGGTCTTGCTCCACAAGATAAGACAGGTGAAGGAATATTTAGTCATTTGTATGGCATTTGTTTCTCCACATTGCTTTATGTCATTTTCAATAGTTTCCCTAAGGGTAGAAAAGTGGGCTATGTGTCTCCTTCTCTCTCTGAAATCTGTTTTCAGAGGACTTTTCAATGCCTTACATCTTGCTCAGACACATTTTCTGTTCCACTGGCTTCTCCCCTCCCAACATCCCACATTGTGTCCAATGGATAGAGAATAAAAGCTTCATATCTGTAGATACAAATACAGAATGAGATGCCATTCCAACTTACTGCCTAACTCTATAGGGGATTTCATGTAAAGATGATGCGTAGGGGAGTCTTCCTATGTGGCACAGTGTAAGTGCCCCGATGAATCTTTTCCTGTCAGTCTCTTCCATCAGGCACTATGCAGAGGGTGGATTCGATTCGGTGATGCCACTCCTGAGTGTTTTACAAATTTAACATCAGCATGGCTGTCTTCTCATATCTCATAAGCATGGAGATTGATGTGCTCTTCTGCTTCACACAAGACAGAAAAATATTATGCTCAAGTGCTATGACAGAGATGGTACAAGGTTCACCCGGGATGACCAGAGAAGGCCACTTGGGGCCTCTTGCATTCTCCTCTCAGACGCAGCCAGGAGTCACTCACCAGTGCTTACCACTGCCAAACCACCTCGAATTTCTAGAAGAATCTAGAATAAGCCTCTCAGAGAGTTGGTGCAAATACAGGAAAGAATTAACACTCATAGTAGGGAAGGGAAGGGGAAGTGGCACAGGAGATGGAAGAGAGTGAGGAGAAGTAGGATATGAGAAGAATTAGGGCACCACAATGCTGTCCAGGTCATTTCTTCATGAGTGGTTGACTGAGTATTAAGTAGCTACATAGCAAGCTGCTTCCTCAGGGAGAAGTGAATGCACCTCCTGTCTCTTTACCTAACCTCACAAAGTTGTCTGAGATGTTCCTTTATCCATCATGTAGCAAGCAGACTACCAGAAGTGCCGCTTGAAACATTCTCAGAGGAAACAGTATTGTTTTTCAAGTCATGGCTGCTCACTGACTTTTGGAGTCATTTTGCAAATATCTCCACTTTTGATTTCTGAATTCATTAATGTTAACTGAATTAAGGAGAAAACATTTCCCTATAGATAATATTCTACCTAATTTTTAAATGCAAGGCCTATAAATTTCAAGCAGACCTGGCAAATTGATCTTGTCATGGGAAATTGCTGCTGGTCCTATGAAGTCAATATAAGATGCCTAATCTTTTGGTTTGACTGAGTGTAATTTAGTGGTATATTTCAATAAATATGCATTCTCTCATTCTAATATTTTTGGTCTGTCTCCATGGCTAGTGACCATCTATGTACACATTAACACACCTAGATATCTTTGTTCTGCTATTTCTGATAGAATGTAATTTTTCCTTAGCATTTCAGTTACTGATTACAAAAACAAGTCAAAATTTATCTCCAACATCTAATAACTCATTTGGGGACAGTTTCCATGAATGTGGATTCGAGGAGAATGGGAACATGTGATAATGCCGTGGCATGTATTAAATGACACTCTAAGAGATCATTTCAACCTATATTTAGGCTAACATTTTGAAAAGTGTGGAGGAGAGGAAATCACCATGCGGAGGAGAGAGAGCGTTCTTTTCTTTCTCAAAAGCATGTGGGTTGATGTATTTTTGTCTGTTTTTATTAATGGTCTGTGGGCAAGCTGGGGTGACTATAAACCAAAGAAATAATATAACATATTCTTATGTGTTACTGAAAATTTGCAGACAAAAGACTTATTCTGTGAGGTTGAGCATGTCAATAAATATAGATGATATGAGATTACTGCAGTAAGATCAAGAAATTACATAAAAGTTCATATTAGTTTCTAAAGAGAATATTGCCAATTTTTGTTACTGTTAATATTTCACATCGATACTGCACTTAGGCAAAACATAGTGTAATACACAACAGTAAACATTTGCCATTTTTTAGGACATTTAGTATTTTGAGCAACCATTTTATATTTGTGAATTCCAACTCCAGAGAGCTGCTACATTCCATTACAGAGATACAAATCTTTTTTTCACCTTCTACTTTATTACATTTCAGGGATTCACGCCATTTGATTTAGGATCAGCCAATTGAACAGTAGTGACAGAAGAAATAGGTATCATGTGAAGTCATTCTGGTTTATATGACAATAGATATTGCTACTCTTGCAGTTACTGGACAGGAGTAGCAGAGATTTCAGCAGTTACACCCAGTGCTGTGAGGTCAGACGCCATGCCTTCCTATTAAAGAAGCAACATGATGCGGCGGTTGAAATTTCTGGGCTTTGGAGCCAAAATTCTACCTGAACGAGCTTCAGAGTGGCCACTGATCAACTATGCAGGTCTTGGATCAGTGTCTCATCATCTCTCTGCTTCAGTTTTACCATTCGCAAATATAGAATTAAAATGGCATCTGCTACTTCAGCTTACGAAGGTGAAGTTAGTTAATATTTGTAACATGTTTAGGACTGTGCTGAGGTGTGGAACACACTCAATCAACAAGAGAAAATTTCTCCAAGTAGGTAAATTTTAAGGTGTCAATGAATGGGATAAAAGTTACACAGCCAAGAGTAGCTTTTCTATATGTGAGTATAGCTATAATGCCAAAACTGCATGGTAAGGCCTCCTGAGCTACAGAGGAATGGGTGGATATCTTTCTTGGGGTGGTGGCACAGTGTTACCGGACAACTGTTACATAACATGGGACTACTAGCTGAAGGCAGTTCAGATTGTCACCCATTGGTGCTATGTATTTTTGATGCTATAGGCTTGCAGAGCTATTCCTGGGAGTCACTGTGACCAAATGCAAGTATTCTTTGAAAACATGGTGTTTTAGAGTAAGAAATGAGCGTGGCAGTTTCTAATTCAATTCCAAGGAGTGAGAAGTTGTGCACACACTCCAGTATTAAGCTATTTTGTTTAAGGACAGAACAGAATGTGATGATACTAAAAATAGGAAACAAAACTTAAGTATACAGGGGGTAAGAAACTGTACAGTGGGTAGGTGATTGGGAAAAATGAAAGTTAAATTGTGTCATATAGTTCTACAAATTCTTAATATTGAATGTGATGATGATGTGTATATATAATGTACCAATAAGATTCAAATCCTCAAACTGCCATGTTGTGCCATGAAAAACCAAATGAAAATCATCAGTTTCCTTTACAAAAGTAGAAAATCAAAGACAGTATCACTCTGTAAGCGGAAATGAAGTAGCTGCTTTTGCCGTGAACACTTGAAAGATGGATGGATAATAAAAACAAAAGATGGAGGATAATGATGCCCCAAATGTCTGCGTCTGTCTGACTTGTCTGTTCCATACAGAATGCTCCGGGGTCATGAAGAATGAAGATCTGAGTGCAGAGGGAAGTTTTACCCACATCTGTGAATTTCTGTGGACTATTCCACCTCGGCTCCATGTGAAGTCATATGTCTGATGAGGAGATTTTTTCACTAATATGCTCAGTGTAAATTCAGACAAAGGGCCCTGGATGGCAGACTGGGTGCTGTAAACCAAGGGTGGTGAGCCTCTGGCGGGCGTGCCACAGCCACTGGACATAGCATGGAAAGCTCTGAAAGGTTCAGCATCACTGGTGTATAAATGCTCAACTCGTGTTCCTTCCACTCAGTGCAGCGTTTGAGAGAGGAGCTTCCCTTTGATGTTGGCATGTTTATTGTCATTTTGACAGTATTAGTGACAATCTTTTCTAAATTCAGGATTAAAAGCGCCATCATGAGAATAATTCAGAACAGATCTGGATGAGGAGGCGAAGTGAAAGATATTGTCCTCACAGAAGGCTGGCGGGTGAGGGAGTGTTGCTGCTGACTATTTACACAGGGTTCCATGTTCCAGGTTCACAGGGTTCTGCAAAATCCACAGCCATGAAGCCTCCATGGACCTTTTCCTGTACTGCAGCATTCCAGTGGCTGTGAACTTCCCACGAGCTCCCGTTGTGCTTGCTCCTCCTCACCGTCCCTCCTCCCATGCCAGAACTCCAGGCTGAAGTGGTTAGTGACTATTCCCCTAATCTAAATCTTCCTTCTAGATCTTCATTTTCCTGGCATTTCTGCATTACTGTATCCATAGTTCTTAGGTTAAAATTGTTATTTTAGCAATACCAATGCTGGCTCTGCTTCACTGACAAAATTCAAGGATCACTGGAATTAGTTCTTTGACCTGAGTAGAAATATAGACAATAACAACGCTTTTGTTTGGGACAAATGAGGGTCACAGAGTCTGATATGAAAGAGTCAACTCAATGCATAAATAAGCACTATGGTTACCTGGAGTCCAGTATTGAAAGAACACTAGACAAAGTAGTTGCTATGACATAAAATTATTGCAGGAATAAAGAATATAAATTTGTAGGTGCACAGGTTACTTCTAACTACACTAGAGAATTCAGATAAGGAAAATGATGCAATCAGGGTTTTATATTTGCAAGTTGGGGCTTAAGCAAAGAAACAAATAGATTTCATCACTGCCTTGAAATAAATTTATATCCATGTACCACAGGTTCTTGATGATACAAATGGCCGAATTACAGCACATATCTAATCCATAATCTTACAAAGGATTCCATTTTAAATTTAGGGTATTAATTGGTAGAGTGGGATCTTCCAGAATGGGATGAGGACATCTGGACATACCTGTATTTCTAATGCCACTAGCTTTTCTTCCCAGTAAAGGCATCGTTCTTCTCTTGCATGAGGAAATTAGCTTTCTCTTAGTTCAAGAATTTGTGAAAAGTTCTCCTGAGGTTTGAAAGAGAAATGTTGTCCTTCCCATCTCTCCTAGTTCCTGGAGCTGTAACAGGACTCAGATAACCAAGGTACTCAGCAGACTGGTAATCTGGGAGAAGCATCATCAACACCAACAATCACAATGCTATACTATGTATAATAATAATTTATATTTATTTTCACTTGTAATTAGTTATGGAAATATTATATAGATGAACACATTTGTTAACAGTAGTGAGAATGGCAATATTTAATAGCATCTGTATCTTGGTTTAGTGCCATAGCTATTTTTACCTACTCATCTCTTGTACATCATGGGAGTTAATTATGTTGGTTCTCTTCATATTCACTATATTTGCTCTCTGGAGCTTGAAATACACAAACTTGCCAAAGCCATTCACGTGCATATTTAGTTGAACAGCATCTTTGTGCTCCTCAGTTGTTAACTTTGATTCTTTTTAGTTGTACTTTATTTACCTCTATCTTTTCCTTCAAATAGAGCTTTTTTCCTTAGACAACAAAACGGAAAGTGAAAACATTCTGGAACACAGCTGCCTTTGTACAACAGGAGGCGATGAGGAAGTGTTAAAAATACACTGAAGCCAAACAGATTGACAAAGCAAACCCACAGATGTGCTCATACTAATTCAGAAGCTGGTAACTTCATTCACAGGCAGATGGTTAGAGGATAGACATATTTTCAAAGTTTGAAGTTCTATTTTGAAGTTTTGCTAGTAATGGCCTTTTACGTAGTCATAAACAAGGTAATAAATGCATCTATGTAAGAGAACACAACTTATAATCAAGAAAATTGTTTTTATCCTCCTTCATTAATATTTTTATATATCTAATATTGTGATGAACATTTCTAATACACAAATACATAGTGAATATGGAGATACAAAGGATGCTCAAAATATAGGGTGATCAAAAACACACAGGGATTGTTTAAATTTTTAAAATTTAGTACAGTAAAAGAAAAGACCATTAATCCCTTCAAGATACCCCCTGCTTTGTTTACAGTTACCTTGTCACTCTTGCTGTTCGCTGAAGCAATTCTGGAAATACTTTTTGGGGAATGGCCTTAAGAGGTCTGAGTAAAAAGTATGGCAGATGCTGCTGCTGACTGCCATCCAACAAACAGGCAGCCTTGGAAATATTGGCGTGTTCTCATTCATTATCTGCCTTGTTCACTAGATCTGGCACTGTGTGAGGTCTGGCTCAGGCCCAAAGTCAGAATAACCTTGACAAGTAAACATTTTGAATTAATTCAGGACTATAAGATGGATAACAGTACAACTAATGACACTCAATGAAAAGGTTTTCCGTTACTGCTTCAGGTGCCAAGAACAGCATGATAATGTTTGAAGTGAGGGGTAGTATTGTGAGGGGATTAAAGACAATATATCTTTGTGTGATATATTTAAACATTTAGATATCCACCACAGTATTCAATCAGACTAGAATGTTTTCTTTAAAGTATAATGTAGTAAAACTACTGTAATTTCTGTCAACAATCTTATGATTATTTCAAGGTATTAAATACACAAATGCTAGGGAAAGTGAAAGACTTCAGTATGAAAGTGCTCTTACACTTTCAACTAGACTTGTTTGCTTTATCTTGGTTAAAATTGTGTTTGAGAAGACTTACAAAGGTAAGTTGATCCACTATTTCCCTCAGCACTCAAACGCACTCTTAAAATTTATAGATGACTGCAGAGACTAGTAATTCTTCTGATCCATTATTCATTTGCTCCTTGTCTAAGGAAGACACTGTGTCAGTTGTCCACAGTACTAAGTCAGTCTAAAAGACTTACTACAGCCTAGATCGCACAAATTCAGACCAAGTTATGGTCAGTTAAATATTCATCCAGATTTGATTTTCAACTCTGACATTTACCTGTCTGAAGATATTTAAAAATATGAGATTGAGGTCAGAAGATAGTGCTGGCTAAGCCTGACTGGGAAAGTAGGTGTAACACATTTTGTCCGCAGGACACATCTGGGCAGAACAGCTCTCGCGAGAACTCAGTGCACGTTGGATAGGATGGCCCGGACGTGAGGCAAGGGTGAATGTGAATAGGGTAGCCACCATTAATTCCTCACCTTCGTGTCTCTTCAGATAGTCCACTCTCAGGCCATAGGGTGTGGTTTTGTTTTCTTTTTATTCTTACTTTCACTTGGTCCAGCTTGCTCTGTAGAGCCTGTTTTCTGCTGTCTTTGAGAAGTGTGAAATTTGCTCACCATTTATGCTTATTTAAATCAATTTTTTCTTCGGGACAGAAAGAACCTAGAAATCATCTATAGAAGGAGACTCCAATACCCCGAATCCATAACATCACGATCCACTTAAAGGTAGAGGCCAGTTTCATACACTTTTTGTCTTTGACAAAATTCCGTCGGCCTGGAACTGTGTATACCAATGGGACCCCTTCAGCTCTCTGAGACTACAAAATTCCTGATATTTGCCATTTACTGAACCATGAGCAGGACGACTTCTTCTTTTCTCTCAGAGCTCAGTGACCATTCTAGGTAGCCGACTAATAGATTTATATTTTTATCTTTGTCCTTTCCCCTGGGTTTCTTACTTATATAACCAACAAGTAGAGTAGAAATCTGTTGAGCTGTGTCTTATCTTCTTCAGGATAGATAATAGTATCTGAAGTGAGTACAGATTAAAAGCAGAGGAAAAGGAATAGATGGAGAAAAAGAAGAATGATTTATTTCTTGACCTTTCGTAATGTCTAATCTCATCTGTTCCTTAATACATAATGAAAGAGGATAACATACTTTGGCAACTGTCTTACTTTTCTTATCACTGAGACAAAATACACAACACCCAAAGTTAAAGGAGAAAAGATTTATTGTACCTCACAGTTTGTAGAAATTTCAGAGCAGAGTTGATCGGCTCTAAGGCAGCATTGCATGGTAGAGGGGGAATGGTAGAGGAAGAATAGTTTATGGTGGGCAGAAAGCAGGAAAGCAGCCAAGTAGTGAAGCAGCAGGTAACCGCAGCAACCCTGTTTTGGTTCTTTATATTCTATCCAAGTTACTTACCCTTAGGGTGGGTATCACTTCTATCACCTAAATATGCCAAATCAATCAGTAGACTAATTTAGTAGTCACACACACTTTATTCTATTAATACAAGCCCTAGACCTACACATCCCAGCAAAGCCCCACCTGTGACTGCATGAGACTCTGAGGGGATATTTAAATACAAGCCCTAACAGTGGTACATACAGAACATGGGTATTTCTTCACTGAAAGTGAACATGTGAATTAGAGATGCCACAGCTATGGCTATGGTTTGATGGGCTGCAGCCTCCACCTTACTGAGGGATGTGAGGATGTGAGAATGGATGGGACCTTTCAAAAGCTTTTGATGGAGCTGGTTTGGCTGGGCGTGCCTGGAATTAATCTCTGTGGTGTGGGAGTCCAACGTAGAAAGACTCAAAGTTGGAGTTGACTTGAACAACTTGGTAAGATCTTGTCTCAAAATAAAAGATAAAAGGACTTCACTGTAAGCTAAGTGTAAAGGTACTGGATTCAATCTCCAGCGCTCTTCCCTCATCAAAAAAAAAAAAAAATAGCTTTATTGTGGCAGGATATTGTTGGACCTGGCACAGAATATGGGGGGCACTGAAGTGGAAGCAAATGAAATGTAGAAGATGGAGAGGGTCACAGATAATGTGTTTGTTTGCTTTGGAACTTTAGCTGAATCACCGCCTGCCAGTGTCATGGCAAGGGGTAAAGGACTTGTGTATATCAAAATTGATTTACTTTATTTTGTAGTAAAGTGTTGGACATGAGATATATGTATTCATGGACTGCCATTACCCTTTCTTTTATGTTGCCATTGCTTCTTCTAACAACATTATGGTTCTTTTCCCTTCTCGTGATTTTTATTGAAATGACAAATATTTATGATGTTGGATATTTTGGTGAGCACTGTGGGAGATGGAGCTATAAAAGGGGTGGAAAGTATAAGTTCTACTTTCATTATATAATAGAAATTCTAGTGTCCATTCATGCAATCATTCTCCCCACATTCAACTAAGAAACCTCTTGTACAAGACATAAGAGAGCAGCGTGTAACTGCTCAGTGGAAGGAACAGATATGATTCATTGCAAGGGAGTGATTGTAGACGTGAAGTGCTTGTATATGAAGATATGCTAAACATATCACCACCTGTGGAAACAAGTGATAATAGGAATTATGCAGTAATAATTTAAGCTTGTGAAGTTGTTGAAGACACAGTTGAGGAGACAGACTTAGATCAGTAATCTCAGATCACACACAGAGCTAGTGAGTAGAGAGGGGAGGCTTGTAGCACCCATGGAAACCGTATGACTCATGCCTCTGTCTGTTCTGACGTATACAGTGTCCGGCAGACTATTATGTATGACTGACAACAAAGGGAGAGAACTGAGAGATGAAGTGTTCGCTGTATTTTCCTCCTCACATTCGTGCAGGTGCCCTGTGATGAGGTGTTTTTGCATTGAGGAAATGCCTAATTGTATACAGCAGTCACAAGGGGGAAGAACATAGTCATCTTCATGGTGGTAATTTCCCCATCAAAAGCAAAGGGCCAGTGAGTATAATGGCCGAGATCATCATTCACAGCAGAGGGGATTTATGTGTGCATAGGAAGGAGGACACTGACCAAATGCTCTCAAGATTTTCAGTCAGTGTGATTAAGAAGTCAGAAAATTAAGCCCTTCTTGAATAACATCTTAAGTCCTGTACTATTAAAAAATAGATTTACTAATTGTGAAAATATTTTGATACATTGCTGAAACACACAACTCTGTTTTCATAAACTTCAGACATGAAACTTTTTGTAGATGGTCATCACTAGAAAACCACTCAAATATAATTGCACAGCAGTCAGATTAGCTTACCAGAAATTGGAGCATCAAGCACATTTTAAAATGGGAGTTCTGTATGTCAGAAGATCTGAAAGCTTCTAAAAACAGAGATTTGTGTAGACTTCTGTTTTCTACTTACTGCATATGCAACTATCCAAGCAGAATACATTTTATAGCAAAGAACTCTGTTTTTCTTTCAACAGTATAAAACAGGGGAGTTAAAATGTAAATATGTATCTAGAGGGAAAAGGAACGAGACATTATTTCTGCTGAATGCATACATCTATTAGGGAAACTCATTTTACTCTTTAGATTTAGTATGTGCCTTTTACCAAGGATGAGATTTTTCTTTGTGTGTATGATAGAAAAATGACACCAATTTAGCTCTGTACTTTGCAGCCTCCGCATGTCACATTTCTTGAACTATCATAGTTGTCCATCAATTGTGGAGAGGCAGAAGAGGAAATTGGGCTGTGGGTTCTGTACTCTTAAGGTTATATACAGATTTCTCTAAAATGCTCCAGAGGATCTTGCTCTCTTGTTCTTCTTTACAGGACTGTGGCTTTATTTTGTGTGCAGGACTGTGTGTGTATGCATATGTATGTGTGTGTGTTCATCTTTAATTTTTAGATAACATAAGCAGTTTTACAGTTCTGAAGACCTTTCAGAACATTCTTGTTCAGAGCTTTCATAGTCTTTGAATTTAGTTTGTATTCCTTAAGCTGAGCTAATTATCCGAGGTCATGGAACTCTGGGTTCTTTTGCATATACAAGTGGATATTCTGAATTATGCTCATAATAACAGTTCAAAATAAGCAGTTAATTCAAGGTTTAAAATATTAATGTAATCTGCAATTTTAATGGTGTAAAGAAATTTAAAGGTCCCTTAGTTCAACCCATTTATCTTTGCAGATGAGAAAATAAAAGTCCAGAGAGGTATTAGGTTTTGCTTAGGGTCACATAGCTATTAATGGAAGAGTTGGTGTCAGAGAAGAGTAAGTCTTTGCCTAAAAATTCAAAGCTCGCTCTTTCTTTCTTTCTCTTTCTTTCTTTCTTTCTTTCTTTCTTTCTTTCTTTCTTTCTTTCTTTCTTCTTTCTCTTTCTTTCTTCCTTCCTTCCTTTCTCTCTCTCTCTCTCTCTCTCTCTCTCTCTCTCTCTCTCTCTCTCTCTTTCTTTCATTTGACAGGGTCTTGCTTTTTAGTTCAGGCTGGTACTGAGCTCACTGTGTAGCCCAGGTGAGCCTCAAACTCACAGCAATCCTCCTGCTTCTGCTTCCTGAGTGCTAGTATTACAGGCGTGAGCCACCACGCTCGGCATTGTGGTGTGTGCTCCTGATTTCTGGTGGGTGTGAGTCACCACACCAGGCATTGTTGTATGTGGTTACCAGGGATCAAACTCAGGATCTTGTGCTTGCAATGCAGGCACTGGAACCACTGAGCTAAATCCCCGGCCCAAAGCTTTTTCTTTTTAAAGTTAAGAACTGTTAAGTCGTAATGAAATTTGGTAGCATAATATGACTAACACATTCACCACACAGCTTTGTCAAATCGTATCATTTTGTTATGTAGGCCTCTCTTATTTTTAAATGTGTGAAACAGATCAGTAATCATCTTTGTATGTCCTTTTACTGATAATACTGTCTTGCCGATTTACTATTTTGGTGTAAAGATGCATACTCAGTATCTAAATGTCATGTAACTTTGATTTAATATTTAGAATAGTATAGGAGTAGAATCAAATTGTATTCTTCTAAAACTTGTTTTTGTTGCTTCTGTTGTTTTCAAGATTTTTAACAAGTGTCAGCATGCAGTTTGATTCATTTAGTTTTAGCTCTTTTCATGAATGAACATATGTCTGTTGGGGAATATTGAGATGCTTTAAAAGTTTCTAGTACAAACCATGCTGTAATTATTCTTTGTACATGACTGAGTGCACAAGTGCTAGGATTTCTTAACTATATCTTAGAAATTGTAGTACTTTGATGTTACACATTATTGCCACATTCTTCTGCAAAGTGTTACGCAGCGATGACTAAATAGACAAGTAGTTCATCGCTGCCATTTTTGTTAACATTTCCCTTATTAATAACAAAGATTGCATATATTTTCGTTCAGTATAAATACTCGTTATGCTATGTATGTTCTGATATTTAGCAATTATAAATTTTCAGTATTTTTAGTTGGTACCTTGTCTTTTCACTTCATTGTGATATTTTTTTCTTGAATGGAAATTTAAAATTTTCTGCAATGTAAATACTTCTGAATCCTTTCCTAACTATATTGTGCTTATTTCTCTTGCTGTATCAAATTATTTCTATCCTTAGGTCATTATATATAGAGGGGGATGGAGGGGAAGAGAGAGTGAAGAGAGGAAGTGGGTCAACAGGGGAGGGGAGAGAGAGAGAGAGACAGAGAGACAGAGAGAGAGAGAGAAAGAGAGAATGAAAGCACTATCATCCTAGTAAGGAAAGACTTGAAGACTAAGGAAAATAGGCACATGTATTTTGCGGAAGAATCAGTATCTTACATAGCATTGTGCCTTGAGTTAAGTTGTTTCGTGGGCACTTGTTTTAGTCACTTTCTCACAGCTGAGGCACAATCAATACCCAACACCCACAACTGAAGGAAGCAGAGGTTTATCTTGGCTCACAGAATGTAGAGGTTTCACCCCAGTTAGCTGGCTCCAAGGCCAGCCTGTAGCAAAGGGGCGGGTCAGGGGAGAATTGTTCAAGGCAAACAGGAAGCAGAGAATGTCGGGAGAAGCTGGGAAGGGAGATTTAAACTTCAGGGTCACAGTGACCTTCCTCCTCTGCCCAGGGACCCTCTCCCAACCGTACATTTGGTTATGAACTTAACAGTGGACTTAGTCACTAGTGAGTATAGCTCCCCCAAGATCCAATGACCTTCCAAGGGAAGAGCTCCTCATTATCCAGCCTTCTGTAGGTACCTTCTGTAAGTACCAAAGATTGTATGAGGCGTCTAGGAGGACATCTAGGTATAAGCCATAACAGCATGGTTTTGGACTTATTTTTGAAGCATCATACATGCTAATGCCAATCATTTGGAATATAACTAGGTGATTAAACAGAAAAAGAAATCAGGAAGTTGATTAATATTTTTTTTTTTTTTTTTTTTTTTTTTTTTTGTACTAGGGATCAACTTCAAGACCTTATGCTGTGTGATGCCGGCAAAGGAACCACTAAGGTAAATCCCTAGCCCCTTGAATTGTATTCTATATGCATTATCAAGAGTTTGGAAAAGTTGTCGAGAGCAATCCTATTTGGGAAAATTAATTGGGTAATTGGGACTATGACTGGGCTGAGCTTCTCTGCCTAAGACCAGCTATGACATATGTGGTCCCAGGAGCTGTGATGCTCCAGGGCAGAACTAAATTGGGACCTTCACCTCTGTAATTCCTTGTTTTGATGTACCAAACATGCTGCCCTCCAAGTGACCTGTAACATTACTGGCTCAGGAGGTAATGAGCAAAAGGTGCGGCCAGCTCCACTCTGCTGTCTTTGCTGCCCAGAGTAGCATAGATCAGGCCCAAGCTCAGCTTCTTCTCTAAGCCTCATTTCTGCCTAATAATTATTTCACCATATGCCATTAGACTTACAGGAAGACTAGAACTTAATGTAAAAGTTCTAGTTACATTCCCTTTCCTTGCTTTCTACAAAAAATAAGTTAATTTATCTTCTCATTCAAAAATAGTTGTTATTAATATATGTCATAAGTACCACAATAGTAACAAAACTCTATGTTACCTTTCTCAGTCTCATGTAAGTATGTAGTTCTGTGTCATCAAAATGTTTTTCTAAACACTTTTTATGGCTTTATCATTATAACAATTTACCTACAATTTTATGACCAAAGAAGTAGATGTCACAACATGCAGAATTAAGAATAAATTCACTTTGTTATGAAATATATGGAATAAAAATTGTGCAGGAGTTTTGCTTACTATAGTGGAAGACAAAGTCACTGTGTACTGATTTACCACCAAAGAAAGTAGAAAATCTGCAAAAATACTGAAGAAAGATTTTTCTGGCTCATGAAGTTACTGCCCCAGTAGTGAACATTAATAAAATTAAAGGAAAAAGGCCAAGAGAGTTGAACTCAAATTTTTTATGACTTTCTTTGCAAGATGTTCAACATAAAAAGCGATAGAGAAGTTAAAAGGATTTGAATCCACTTAACTCAGCTCTAGGATGACCAATTGTGAGAAACAAAAGCATGTCTTCTAAAGCAAAAGTGAGTAAGAGAGGAGGGCTGGTGGCCTCAGGCTGGAGGAAGGGAAGTGACAGTCACCCAAGGACATCACAGCTTCTGCTAGAGAGAGGCACGTCCCACTGACACGTGGTATTGGTAAAAAGCGCGGTGGTTACATTTGACGCCAAAGGATTAGGAACACAATTATCCCATGCCCAGACCCAGGAAGGGGGTCGGAAAATGTCTTTAAAGAGTTTACTCTGCCCAAATCAGCTGTACGGAGTCCTCCCTTCTTTAAGTGTTTTAATACTTAAGGGTTTTCCATAGAATGCTTCTCCGTGTTGGAGAGAGTGTTTTGCAAATGCATACAGTCAACAGATTGCTAGCTGAAAATTACATATGGTTTACTACAAAGTGAAGTAAAACAAAGTGAACACATACTTCTAATTTCTTGTTCTACCACCGCCACTCTGCATGAGTCTTTCTAAAGTACAAATGAGAGTTGCCTCATGTGCTTTTAAAGAAAGAAGTATATTACTAATGTTTTTTGAAAAATAATGTGTGTAAAAACTGATAAGAACATGTTGTATGCTATTTATATTAATTCATGTCTTTTTTGCTATGCTATTTTAAAACTGATGTTGCCATGTATCTTATTCCACAGATGCATTTATTGTATTACTCTAACAGAATACCCGAGAGAGGGTGATATGAAATACCCTTGATGATAGAGCTATGGGCCTAATAGCTTCAATCCTGTTACAATAGCAATTAAACTACAGTGCGAGCTTTTGACGGAACAACTTTTAGAGCCATAACATCATGTTTATCTATATTTGTTCCCACTGCTCAGAATGTCCTTTGAAATTTTTTTTTTACACTTCATTGGCTTCTACTTTTCCTTCCAGATATAATTTAATAATTGTCTAGGGCAAAAAGCCTTCTGTAAGTACCTTCAGGGCCAATTGTCTCTTTCTCAATACAAGACTGTTGGACAGTTTATTCAGTGTGGACAAGCACTCACAGGAGATACTGTGAATATATTAAAGCTACCCAGTTATATGTCTGCTTATCTCATTTGCATGTAAGCTTTTCCAACTTAATTCATCTTTCCTAGTACTAACACCACTTCTGATAAGTAGAATGTACTTGAAACATTCACTGAACTAACATGTAAAACTAGGAAACAAAAAATGAGCAAGGACTTGTTTAAGTGTTTAGGATATAACATCTAAGATAAAGGAAAAATAAGGTAGAAACTTGTCTAAATATGATTTTGCAGTTTGCAAATAATTACGTCAGCTGGTTTAAAATGTGTAAATTTGACATGGTGTGATGACATGGACAGGAAGCTTAATTTAAAATGATCTGCACTTCCTTTGACTCAGACTAACTTCACACACCAGAACAGTGTTCACCAGTTGCTATTAAGGGACCAGGTGACTGAGTAGAGCCAGGGATGAATGGAGAGCTGTCTTTTGGGGAGGTAATAATTGATTCAGCCTAAACAGAACTAAGATAAAAACTATTTTGTTTACTGTTGGTATCTCACTATGTGAACATACTAATTCTTACTTTTTAAGGCCATGTTTTCATTAGGTCTTTCTTTTGTCTACATTTCTGAGATTATTCTCACACATAAATAAAAAAGAAAATGTTGAAAAAGGTCATGAGTCATGCTTTTTTTATGTGAGACCATGATTTTATTTCTACCATTCTTATTTATTAACTATAGAGAATACTGACTTGCAAATGAATAATGTAGCTCTTCCTTCTATTTTTTTTTTAATGCTGGCTCCTTTGTGATTCAGATTGTCTGTCACTTGCCAATTCTCAGACACTTTGGAGCAATGATTGCTGAGTCATTAGGGTGGGTCTGGTTCATAAGGTTAGAGAATTATTTATCCATCTTCAAAGGAGCAATTGGACAGTTTATTTTTGGTTTCCTAGTTCATAATAAATTATTTTAACTGAACTAGTATTAGACTAGTGTTTGTTACCTAAATGGAGACACGGGGATGAATTTGGGCACCTATACTTGGGAGATATCATCTCATCTATGTTAGCAATGGACTGTATCTATACCCATGACTAGATGGCACCATAATTATATTAATCTAAACTTTACTGAGAACTTCTTTCCTGTTTCTTCAAAGAATTCTCGACAAAAGTCAGATACAATTAATTCAAAGTGGCTAAGTTATCCACCTCATTGTCACTATAATATGGTCTAAATATATACTCTAGAAAGACTAACATCAAAATGACTTTTCTTAGACAAATATTTTTAGTCAGTAGCCAAATATTAAAAGTTATAGAGTTGATGCAACCTGTGGCCTCTTTATATTTCAGAGTTAAGTATTTATATTCAAAACTTTTTGTAAGACAAAGTAAATAAGACAAAATCATTATTGCATAATGATATAATTGCATCATTGCATAATATATTTTAATTTGAATTTAATGTGAGGTGGAATATCTAATGAATTTACCCAAAACAAAGTCACAGTTTGTCATGTTGGCAAGACAGTTGAGAGGAGGGAGGATATAAGGACTAAGCAAGAATGAAAATTACAGTTTTATATTGTATTTAATCCATATGAAACATATGAAATCCTATGTGAAACATACAAATTGATAGTATAATCAACACATGCTTATCACCCAAATTTAACAGATCCTAACAACTTGCAGTATCTGAATCTTATGTTTGTAAGTTTGCATTTCAATGGGAGTGAAAGCTCTTAGGTCTTTGTTTTCTTCCTCAAACCTACCTCCAGTCCTGGTGGATCCAGTTCTGATTTATGGTGAGTTTCAGTGATCTTCCTCCAAGTCAGAAGCAAAAATATAAACTTCAGTTTCAGGAGGTTTGATGCAACTAAGTAAACTGAGGTGTGAAAGATGCTGTGGAGTTATTGCTCACAGAATCTGCTCTCAAAATCTACTCTCCTCCTCTTTTTTGATGGACTTTGTCTACTCAACTACAGGTTAGTGGTTCATTATTTAAGTCTGGTCAAAACTTGAAAAACAGAAGAAGACCTACTTGTGAGGCTCTGTAGCGTTCCACTTTCTCCAGGACACCAAGCTGGAGCAATTAGTTTATGTTACAGAGCTTTCAAACACATTTTTAACTTTCCCTGATTTAACCTTTTCTGATGTTTTCTGCAAAAGAAATTAATCTATTGCAAGTTGCTCTATAGTAGCCCGAAACATCTTTTAATACACCTTTTTCTCCATTGAAATTTAGAAAAGAAAATCTATAATTATTCATTGTTTCCGCTTACCTCTTGAAAAGTTCAAAGACTTTAACATGGTTTAACTACTATCTTTTGGCCATTGTGGCCTACATTTTAAAATATTAAATGATATGGTAATGTTGCATTTCAAACACTGTCATCAGTGAGAATGATAATTTAATATATTTCAAAATAAATCTGTTCTTGTTTTAAACCAAAAAACTCTTCCTTATCTTTATTATAAACAAATTTACCATGGCATGCTTTAAAAGGTCTTTCTCCATTTTTTGTTTGATATTCTTGGTAGCTCTGTTAATACAATTTTACATTTTTATTTGACAAGGGAAAAGTTAATTTTCTTCTTTCACTTTCATATTACTGCAAATGTAAAAATCTCCTCCTTAGAAAGTAACACTATTTACATGATATTACATGATATTAGCTTTAGAAACCAGACCATACATTTTCTCTGCTGTTATGAATTTATCTGTTACAGTTGGACAAAGTCAGACAATATTGCTTTAGAATTTCAGGAAGGATGATGGGATAAGTACTGCCTTGTCTGACGCAAAAGGGCAAAGCAAAGCACATTCAGAACACGTCCGGGAGGGCCGGGGATTCAGCTCAGTGGTTCTGGTAACTGCCTTGCAAGTAAGTGCAAGGGCCCAGGTTCAGTCCCTGGTAATCACATACAACAGTGCCCGTCATGGAGACTCACACCCACCAGCAATCAGTACCACATACCACAGTGCTGGGCGTGGTGGCTCACGCCTGTAATCCCAGCACTCAGGAAGCAGATGCAGGAGGATTGCTGTGAGTTCAAGGCTGAGCTCAGGGCCAGCCTGAACTACAAAGGGAAAACAACACCGCATCAGGGAAATGACCTCAGTGCTGAAGCTAAGGGAGAGTCAAGAATGTACACAAAGTTTGGTAACATATGTGAGCACAGTCTAGTGCCAGCCAGATAGAAAACAGGCGTCTGCACATGAACATGGGGTGTGTGTAGTGGGGGGGTGGGACAGAAACACCACTGGAACACCAAGTCCTTCTTGCAGGAGCTGAGATGTTTTATTTTTGAATGTTGTTTAAAAGTTTTTTTTTAGCTAGTGAAATCTGGAGACATTGATATAATTAGATTCAACCCACTCTATAGATATGAGAGTTTTATTGGTAACTTCCTCTCCTTCCTCATATCCTGATTTTCTCTGAAATTAGTGTGTAAAAGTTGACTCTGCCTAAATTAAATTTGTATCTAGTGTCAGGATTCACACTGTCAGTGATGGTACGTTTCTGTTGTAGGAAAATCTTGAATTGCCTAAACTAAATAAGAGGAAATAAAACCAGAATAAGCTAATTCCTCTAATGAAAAAGAAACAGTCAATAAATCAAATGTCTGAAGGGACCTATTTTAATATTTCCTTATACTCTCCAGGAGATATGACCCCAAATCACATGCAGTCCTGCCTCCTAATTCTTCTTTATATATGGCAACTGGCCTACGTCATGAAAACAGACATTCATAATTTAACATCTTTGGTCATCAAAGGTTATTATCCTCAGCCTGCTCTACTTATTATAGAAGAAAATGCCTGGAAATTGAAACAAATGAACTTGAGCAAACCTTCAAGAGTATGATTTTTAACAGCTTCCTTTTTGTTGACTGGGATATAATCATTCAGAAAGTGAATGGCTAATCTCTCTCTCTCTCTCTCACACACACACATAGAAAAATCACACATACAAAATCACATTCTGTCTATACTATACAAATTTCACATCTTACTATATAGCAAAATGATAGACATATTTTTTAATAATATTAGAAGTAGCTCACTTAATTAAATCTCCTATACCATAATTTATATTTTTCAGGAAAAAATGGAGATGAAGCAAATAAGTCCATACAGGCTGTAACAGGTGCCACACAATTCTAATATCATGGAAACCTCTAGTGCTAAACTCATGCTGCTTATTTGCAGGTGAGTCACCCAATTTCAGCCACTGTTCCTTTAATTTACACAGAATTCTAACCACTTTAGTTATGAGGCTATCTCACCAAGCACAGATTAAAAGCCACAGCATTTATGTTGAATGGGAGAAATGTACAACTTTAAAAGAAAGAGCCAATACGCATAAAGTGGGATGATTAAGGGTTTGAGAGTAGAGAGGAGATAGGGACACTTGAAAACATCAGACTCAGAGCTATGAAAACATGCAAAATGTAACCAGTCACTTCTCTTGGGGAATTACTACAATGAAAGAAAAGAAAAACAAAGTTGTTGTGATGTGCAAGACAAGTCAGGAACAGTGAAATCTTGTAGCACACTCTGAGCAAGGTTTTCCTTTTCATGAACTAATCAGATATGCTAATAGGAAGATTAATTTCTTATGTGCACTCTCTGGAGGTATGGGGAAGGTGATTTATCCTCATGGCAGTCAAATCCTGTAGTTCTAATAATTTTTAAAGCTTGTTTAGCATAAAAGTAGCCATATTTCAGAAAAGAGTACTGTTCTCTCTTCATCAGTACATCCATGAGGACAATGTTTCTTCATCCTTTCCACCTCCTGAGATATTTGGAACACGCTGATCAGGATTAATTGCAATAACTTGAGAAAAGCCAACAACACAGAGGACTGCTGACAGTGGGAAAGTTTTGAGTTTGAAGATGACAATTCAGAGATGATGCAAAAGGGTGGTAGAATCCTGGTAGACATAAAGGTTAGTATGTGAGAAGAGGAAGATATTAAGGAGCAGAATTTTGGGAAACAAGGGACAATGAGTCAAAGACAAAGGGAGGAAAGTAGTTACAAAACACATATCCGGCATGAACTGAGAACGGATTTCTAGCTCCTTCAGTAAGGGGAGGCTAGCAGGCTGGGAAGGCTGGCTGTCCCGCACAAAGACCTGGCTACTGCCTGCACCACTTTGGTGTCAGCAGTTCTCTACTCTTAAACAATGATTCAGGTAGAAAAAGAAGAGGAAACGTCATTCATCCACAGAGCACAACTTCTTACAGGGTAGTTTTCTCTGCAGCTGAAAAGAAATGGAACTACTACCTGGGGGAATGTATGAAGATACATATTTAATCAGATTATCTACAGTAACAATACATGTACAATCAGGGAACGTTAAGCCCTATTTCTCCAATTTAGAATTGGAAGTTAAGAATAATTTAAAATTGAATTTTTTTTGTGTTTGTGCAGTGGGCATTTTCTGGTTAGCAATCTGAGACTGATTCAACATGTGCAGGTTAACTTCTGAATCCGGTTATTACAAGGAGAGTTATGAAAACCCAGACAAAGAAGAAGTTTCCAGTGTTTCATGCTTTAAAATTGTTGCCAAAGGAACAAAATTTCTAGAGGTCTAGGTTTCAGGGTTAGGTGCAAGTAAATCAGTTGACAGCTCCTAGCTAACCTTGCCTTTCTTCTCTTCTCCCCTCTTCTGCCCCCTCCTACTCCCCTTTGCCCTTCTCCATTGATTCATAGCAGTGTCCTGATCCATCAATTCTCCTCCACAGTCATGAAGAACATTCTTAGTTCTCTCTAGCAATGAACTGTCTCTGATAATACACAACACCTTCATGCCAACAGCAGACAGAATAAGACCATGCACCCTATATGGCAGTAACTGGCTACTTGTAGCTATTGAACCTTGAAATGTGAGGAATTCAAATTGAAATTTGTGTAAATACAAAAATGCACACTGAATTTCCACAATGTAATATGTAAAAGGGCATAGAATATCTTATTAACAAATTTTTGTGTTTACCACATGCTGAAATGTATTTTGGGTGCACAATAAAATTTAATGTTAAAATTAATTTCACCAGTTTTTATCTGTACTTTTAATTTTAATATTAGAAAATGTTTAATATATATTTGGTCTAGAAAGTATGGATTTGTCTCCAAATACAAAACAATGAGAAGAAAAATCAAATTGAGACAGTAAGATCATAAATATTGCTTAACAAATGTAGTTGTGTTTTCCATAAAAGTGTTCCTCTTTGAGAAGAAACTCCTAGTGAATCCTTTGGGATTTATGTGTATCCAAGGATTTACATCTTGAGTGAAGTCTATCCGCAATGCCACAGGTGTTACAAAATATTTTTCCCAAAACTGCATTGACAATCCGGGTTTATGGAGATGGTAGACTTCTCAGATAAATTCTTCTGTGGCTCACTGATCCTCAGTGAGGGGTGGAACACGTGGATGGAACGGCCGCATGACGTCTTCCACCTCTCTGTGGCTCCTGTCTTAGCCATTTCCCAGTCACCATACGGAAGAATTAGCTTATAAACTAAGCATCAGTGAGGGCACAGCTATGCCAAGACACTAAATAGTCCAATACTGTATTCAGTATAATTTTGCTAAATATTTTAACACAAATAGTGAAGAAAGGCCTTTTGGAAGAGCTGTGGCCAGCCCCGGTGCACACACAGAGAGGCGAGCTGGAGGGCAGAGTTTGACAGCGCTCATTCTGGTCACCTCTGGTGGAGTAGGCCTCTTGCTAGTAGCACAGAAATATGCAGGTTTTCTTCCAGCATGACTCTTTTGTGAAGACAGACCATCTTCCCAAAAGCTATTAAAATGATGTCTTTTTTTTTTTTGTTTTTTTGAGACAGGGTTTCTCTTTGTAGTTCAGGTTGGTCCTGAACTCAGCCTCAAACTCAGCAATTCTGCCTCTGCCTTCTCAATGTTGGGATTATGGGCATGAGTGAGCCATTGTGTCTGGCACTGTGGTATGTGGTACTGACTGCTGGTGGGCCTGAGTCACCACACCTGGCATTGTAGTATATGGTCACTGGGGATTGAACCCATGCCCTTGCACTTGCAAGGCAGATGCCAGAACCACTGAGCTAAATCCTGGGCCCCTAAATGATACATTTTTAAAACATTGTAATTATATTACCAGCTGATTTATATATTGTAAGCATCTTTCCCTAGAGAGACCTCCTATTAACATGGGCCGGCAGAAGATGTGTATAGATTAGGCAGTGCAGATACTCATTTTTCTGAGTAGTTGTCATTCTTATAATAAATTCATTAACTGGAATTTTGATTCTCATATATATATATATATATATTTTTTTTTTTGAGAGATAGTCTCGCTTTTTTGTAGTTCAGGTTGCCCCTGAACTCAGCCTTGAACTCACAGCAATCCTCCTGCCTCTACCTCCCAAGTGCTGGGATTGCGGGAGTGAACCACCACACCTCACACTGTGGTATGTGGTACTGATTGCTGGCAGGTGTGAGTCTCCCCTCCCAGCATTGTTGTATGTGATTACCGGGGATGAACTCAGGCCCTTGCGCTTGCAAGGCAGGTGCTGGAAACACTGAGCTAAAACCCGGTCTTGATTCATAGGAGTTAGAGAATGACTAACAGTTTCCAAATCTGATCAGCTACAGAGTATTGATAAAATAAAATTCTAGAGCTGTGATTCCGAGGGCCTGGGCTCATAAGGCTGTCAATTAATAATGGTAAATGGTATTTCCCCAGGGAGATGTCTGTCCGCTTTCTAGCTTAACTCCACAGCATCCTGATTGTATTCTTGCCTGGGACTTTGTGTTGTCTTGCATTAGAAGTACATGTGCATTAGGGGTACATGTCTCCCCACCTCTCAGGGAGACTGTAAACTCCAGCAAGGCAGCAACTGTAGATGTGTCAGTACAAACATTCCTTCTTCTACTTAGAAAGTGTGGGGTGGATGGATGTTTGCTGTGCATAGTAGATGGTGCCTGGATATTTGGGGTTTTTGTTTTTGAAGTGAGGAATAGTATTTAGCTTCTTTCAATAGTGAAGATATCATACCATGTTGTCATGAAAATAGCACCTTACAGCAACTTGTGAGTCAAAGGTTTTTTCAAAAGCAAAATTATCCTGAAAGTATTAACAACGTTTTAGAAATATATGGATATCTTTGATTGTCTAAAATAGGTTATAATAACTAAGATAAAACAATTTTGGCCACAGACTCTTTCCATGGACTTGGTTTGTTTTCAAAGTTATTGTTACAAAATACTGAGTAGAAACCAAGTGATCTCACAATAAAAATCAATGATGTTTCTACTCTAGATTCATCCATTTTGAGAAATAGCATATTATCTTTGAAATCCTGTGTGTCCCTCATAATTTATGGCTCCCTTTTTTCTATAAGGAACCCCAAAAACCTAACTCACACTATTGTTTAACTAACAGGCAAAAGCAAAAATAGACTCTATATATTTCTGGCACGTGTGAACATTTGTGGTCAACTTTAGAGGTTAAAATTAATTTATTATGATTTGTGATAAATATTGTATTTATTGTGCATTTTAAGAGAAAGAATTAGAAATTAAAATTTACTGGATTTTTAAACATTCACCCCAAAACACAGCAACCAGAAGAGATCCTACAGCGGTGTGTTATGCAGGACGTATATTCATGTGGCACAAAGAAAATTTTAAGACCGTGCTTTAAGAACACAAACCCTAACATTTATGATGTAGATTTACATAAAGTAAAGCAATTTATGAGGACAGGGGTTTACAAGTAGGGGAATAACTATCAAGAAAGCATACAGAGATAAATTATTGGGATTATATAACTTTAATTTGCAGATGTTCCTGGATACACTATTGGATTACAAACTATTAGAAAAAATATCACCAAAATTGACTGCAATTCTAGATGGGCATTTGACCACGTCTGTTTTAAGAAATAGAAAAATGTTTACCTTCAGCCCTAATGTGTACCATTTAGATGTATTATTGTCAGATGTGAACTTTGCTTATTTCCTTCATGAAACAATACGGATCTTATGCTTTTCATTTTTAAAGGAATACTAAGTAAGTCAGAATTTTTGATAGAGTATTTGTGTGGGCATGCAGTAATGATCTTAAATGCTAGCCAACGGGGTAGTGGTCTGTAGGGGGAGGGGGACAGGGAAGTACACGCTACACTAATGGAGCTCAGTCACTTGCTTCAAAGGGGACTGTTATAATGCTTCTGTGGGAAATGATAGAGTTATTTTCAAAGCACAGTAATGGAAATTCTTGAAGCCAGAGAGCTGTGGTGAGATATAGTAGGCTCCTTAAAAAGGGCTGCTAGTCACTTAAAAAGCACCTCAGTCTGAATGTGCTACCTCCTAGGCTATCCTGTATGAAGTAAATCAAATTGATTTAAAACTTTGAAGCAGCAAAATCTGTTGCACTTCAAATAAGCCTTTGCATGGGTGGAAGTGTTAACGTGTTACTTATAGGACACTGGGAAACTTAAAAACATAGAGTGGAGCCCAAATTTGGAGGGAAAAATTCTCAGGATGCTGGGTGCATTGTTTCCTGGATTAGAATAGCTTGATGCAGCTGCTCTGACTTTACTCAAACTAGAGATGATGAATTTGTGACTTTTTAAACAAGTTGAATTGCATAACTGATGGATACATGGGCTTGCTTGAGAGATTTTGTCTGTGTGATTCCTTTGATTTGTATGACCTCTGGACTCTGATTGTCCTTTACTCTGCCTTTTACCCATTATGAAAAATAATTTGTGCATGTGGAAATAAAATGGAGTGCACAATGAGAAGTGACATTAGAAAATAATGCTTGGATTAAATATAATTTCCTGCAGCACCCACGGAAAGTGGCATTGGCTGATGTTTTCTTCAGGATATGTGTGACAAATTCTGATTTATACACTTGATTTATTGTGTACTTACTTTCACATGACAAATATCAGGAATAGAAAGATTAATGACTATCATTGTAAAACTTGAACTGAATTGCAAATTGTTTTGCGGCAACTTTGCACTCAAAGTTTCAAGAGGACCCCAATTTTTTTCTCTGTAATACCAAGAACAATACTTTCTACTTTTCAACTTTTAGAACTGTGAGAAAATATATTCTAGTTTTGGACTTTAAATTCTTCACTATAGTGTGTAGAGTTGTACTTATCATTTCTCAAATTGGTTCCCAGGAAACAAAGCCTGGTCAGGTTTTGATTGAGCAGAAATATTATATCAGTGATTTTTAAAAGACAAGTCTGTCCATCTAACTTCCTGTTTAACATCTTTAATGACTTCCTCCTGGGGAGTACGATGCAGAAAGTGTTATCTGACCTCTACCACTGGGCAGAATTTGGCACTTACCAATTTCCCCGGTCTTATTATTCACTGGATATAATAACTTATGCCCACCCTGGGAAGCAAAAGTTTGTTTGTCTGGAGACTTTCACATATGCTCTCTTTTGAGAAGAGTAGACCAGAAGGTAACATGGAGATGTTTTACAAGCTGTGTTCACTAAATATAAGGAACAAGTGGTGTGAAAAAAAATGGAAGTGAGGAAAAGCACAGGGCAGAATAGTAATGTTTTGGCACCAAGCATAGTGGAGTGAGCCAGAATGACAGCTGTTATTCAACCAATGGAGCAGAGTCCATTGGAATGAACAGCTGAGATACACTTCTGCTTGCCCTAGTGATATCCTCCTCCTTCTGCTAGTGATATTGTAATTAGAGAATCCGTATACAAATGAAGAAACCAGCAATTAAACGACAAATGTGTGATCCTGAAACATAGCTTTAGAACTGCAAAATCTCTTACTGATGTTCTGTAATCAGTGAATAAACCAGCACTCAAGATCTCATGTTTCTTGTTGGTTTCAAAAGTGGCATTACTGGTAGATGCCAACGTCACGAATGGGAAATAAAACTTGCTAGTTTGACAGTATAACTTTTATCCCTTAGATTGGGTTCCTAATCCTATAATAAATCTATTGCTTGATCAGAAAGGGTTAAGATAGGCAGAATGAGGAAAAACACAACTTCAGCCTCTCTGTATTTTCTCTGCCCTTCAGCTGGCCAACCTCTCAGGGCTAGTGTATCACTTTCTCTTTTCCAAGTAAAATTGTTTCTCACCCACTTAGGCTTAGTCATAGCACTCAGTTCTTTGCTTTCCTAAAACTCTTCACAGTTTATTTTTGTACTGTCTACCTCCTTCATACATGAGATGAGTATGAGAGCTAAAACTAGACTATTTTATTTACAGAGGATTCACAGTTAGTACAATGAGTGTTGTACAATAAATGTTCAATGGTAAATAAACAGTCATAGCTGGTAAAAATGTTTTTGTTTACAAATGACCAAACAATTCACAGTGGTTAGGCAAGAAGCTACGAAATTCGTTGGCTTGCACATTGAAAACCTCAGAGATCAGACTGGCTGTGCATACACTGAGGCCCACAGGTTCAGATAACTTTAGGAGAAGTGTGGATAACTGATGTCTCACTGCTCTGCTTTCCGTTGTCCTGTTTTCTAATGATTGACCCCTGCTCTTCGAGTTCTTCCTTTATGTTAAACAAATAAAAAGGACTCAGTAGCTTCCAACTACAGAGGCCCACACCTCACAGTACAAGTGGTCAGATTTCTTGTGGTAGCTTCTACAAAAGAAAGGCTACATGTATTTGGCAGAAGCACTGCCATGCAGATATTTAATTCTCTTTGCCTTTGAGAGAATTCTGATAGTGCCCATTAGAATGATGGAACACGGTAATTAGAATACGTCAGTCTATGTTCATTTATGGGTGGTAGAAAAAGTTAATATTATCCAAATCACAAGTTTACAAATAGTAAAATAGTAGAGTTTCAAAAGTAAATTCTGTGGGATCACAGTGATGGGCAGAACAAAGTGTCTACTCTAGTTGCACTGCATATGGATTTCTGTTATTTGCAGAAGCATGAAAAGGGTCAGTTCCATGTTTTCTCACATTTCTGTGTCTCTCTGCTGCTCTCCTAACTGACAATGCGTGGTTCCCAGCTCACCATTTCCGGGAATATTCAGTGCCCCTGTATCCTCAAGCTATAGACTTCTAGCTTCACTCAATACTCACAGCCTCACTTAGACTCTTAGTATGATAGCACCTGAGTTCACTAACATAATTCATTCCACAATTCCAGGGAAGACGACCACATTTGTGTGAAGTGGGGAAGATAGTCAAGGTTGTGTTTACCACCTGATAAAGGGTTCACTAACGGAAGAAAGATTCTGCCAAATATTTTTCTTGAACCAAATCATTCCTGAACAGAAAAATAACATTTGGGAGCCAAGGCAGTATTACACAGGGGAGAATTATTTCTTTGGATCTTCACTCTTGACCAGCCTTGAGTTGCCATTCAGTTGTTTATCTTTTACTCTTATATCCCATAAGATATCTTATATCTTTATCTTATATTTTGTATTCTTCCTATATCTTTTCCTTTTCTTTTTGAATCTATTATGTGGAAGGCAAGGCTTAGGCCACTGAATTCTATGTTCAGGGTTGACTGGGTTTCATAAATAGGGAGTACTATTCAAAGATTTCTTTCTTTTTTTTTTTTTTTTTTAGGTTTTTTGAGACAGGGTCTCACTTTGTGGTTCAGGCCCTCCCTGAGCTCAGCCTCCAACTCACATCACAATCCTCCTGCCTCTGCCTCCCGAGTGCTGGGATTACAGGCGTGAGCCACCACGCCAGGCATGGCACTGTGGTATGTGGTACTGGTTGCTGCTGGGTGTGGGTCTCCACACCCAGTATTGTTATGTGGTTACCGGGTAATCGAACCCAGGCCCTTGCGCTTGCAAGACAGGCGCCGGAACCACTGAGCTAACTCCCCGGACCCCCCAAAGATTTCTTGATGAAGTATTAAGCTTTCCTCTTGAGAATGTTTAGAGGTCAAGGTAACTGCAAAAGGAAATATTTCCCTTACGTGCTTGATGTGAGAAGCCAGACCTGTTGGAGGAACAGCGAGGATAAACTCCCTGAGGGAACTTGGAAGGAATCAAACGATGGACCTGGAGTCGTGCACAAGAGCCGCTCCCCAGAACCCTGTGTCTGTGACACCAGTCATAGTGGAGAATGGCACTGAGCCGGCTCGCAGTGAAGAATGATGGAATGCTCTTTTGTTTTCCAAAAGATCTGCTGCTATCTGGAGAAAGGATCAACAGGGGAAGAGCAGTAAAAGTCAATGTAGAGATATAGCTGAGTTTTCTGCAACAACATTAGGTGATTATTGGGGTCTTGAAATTGGATAGACTCACCTTGTAAATGAGGAGAAATGGGAAGTCATGTTGCTGAGAAGCAAGGGTCCAGATAACAGTTCTCTGGTGTTTAAAAGAAGAACATTTTTTGCTAATTTGATAAAGAAAAGGGAAAAGATGAGTTCTCAGTTATGGGTAGATTCAGAAGAATGGTTTTTAGTGGGAAGTTAAAGGCTATTTAACATTTTCACCTATGAGAGCAGAGAATAAGGAAGATAGAAGTGAAATTTGAAGTACAAATTAGGGGGAGAGGGTTAAAATGTGGAACTTTGAGATGTACATGGTACACTATCTGGATAACTGCTAGCTCCTCCTAGAAATGGCTAGGACTGAGACAGCTGATGCTAATGTCAGCACTTTGACAGAAGTATTTGAAAAGTATGCTTTGATTTTCTCTAGTTTTCTAAAGGCTTAAAAAAAAAAACAAAACTCACCAAGCTTCCACTATACTATTCACCCATTGCCAAGGGTGCTTTCAAAGAGACTTCTAGACTATAAGGTAAGCCTGATTGTAGGTCGCTAGGAATTATTGTTATGGAATGTGCCAAACAACTCTGTCCTTACTGAACACACCCACACTGAGCAAGTAGACTCTGAGTTTAGGTCAAGTTTAGACTAAGCAAGACGGAATCCCTGCCAAAGTCTCGGTGAAGAGGTACATATCACATCTTTTCTCTGGTGTGAGAAAATAAAGATGTAAATTAGTCCTAGCATTGTATGTTATATATTGTGCAATAGAAAATGCTCAATGTAAAATAGGGTGAAGGGGGAAAATGTTGAGATTATAACAAAAAAGTAAGGAAACAAATTTTATGTATATGGGGGGGTAGTAGGGTGCATAGGGCTATGGGAAAAAATGAGAATTAAGTTGTGTCTTATACTGGTACAAATCCCCATTATGGAGTGCAATCATGATGTGTATATTTAATGTACCAATAAAGATTAAGAAATTTAAAAAAAAAATAGATTTGCAAGTAGCCAACAGGGTAAACTCACCTTCACTGACTATATCATTTGAGTTTATATTTGAGCAGTGATTTGGAAAGAAATCAATAAAGGACTTCCCTCTAGTAAACTTATCAAAAACTGATGCCAATGATACTTAACTACCTTTTTGGTTTGATTTTCTCAACTTCTCACCAAGCTAAAGAATGTGTAGTGAAACCTTCGATGGTTATATTTAACAGCTACTCATAATTCGACATGATGTGAACAGATCTGAAGCCAAGTCCTGCGAATGGGATTAATGTCCCCATCTTTGTTTTTCCATCCCTTGTGCATATTTAACCAAATTATCTCTTGCTCTCTTGATTTTATTTACTCATTAGTGGTGCTGTAATGAAGATTCCACAGTGACTAATTCCTCTGGCTCATACGTTGAGCAGTGTCTGTGTGGGCATAAAGTGTAGTAAAGAATAACTTTCCCGTTGCTCTCCAGCTGCCACTGGAATGGGACAGAATTACTCTCTGTCATTTAAGCCCTAGAAGAATCTCCCATAAGGTTTGTAGCATAGAGCATCATGGAGAGGTCGGGGGAGAATGCTGTCACATTAGAGCTGTGTATAGGCTCAGCAGCAATTTTGGAGAGCTATAATGGAATTAATTTACTGAAGGTGAATTCATGGAAAACTATTCAGGGATAGTGAACATGCTTTTTCTTTTATTTTCCCACGTATTTTTCCTCACTACTCAACTTTTCTCCACATTGTAGTACATGGAAACATCTTAATTTTTTGTGTTATTTTCTTCCTTCACTAAAGTTACTCTAATACATTTTCCACAAACTTCTAAGATTTACTTTTTTTAGTTTCCTTTGATCTTGTGTTACTGTGACCTTCTCCAACCAAAAAGCACTCGTTTTCATTTCTCATAGATGTCTCAAAACAAATCTCTCTCCAGTATTTCCACTAAGACTCTGGTTCCCCAATAGGGAAGAAATCACCATGTAATATGCGAATATAAATTAGTTTAATATGTTAAAATATTGAGCATATTTTTCTTCCCAAAGAGAGTTATATTAATAGAATTTAAGAGACATTGGAATTTCTTAAATGAGGGCTCTTGAATCATTGGACCTCTTGGGACAGGTCCTCTGTTCACATTTAAGATGAAAATAAACTGTATCAAGAGATTTTGTTTCAATTTTCTTAATTAGAAATATTGATGGACCAACTATATGAGTCTTTGACATGTTGTGTTGTATTTCCCAGGGGAAAGCCCTCTGACCCTTGCATGACGAATGCCATGAAGAGAGAAGGAACTCAGGAAATTGATCAGCCTCTTCTTGGTCTTTTAAAGGGAGATGGCACATATTGTGCTCCTCACGCTATGTTGTGTATTTCTATGGTACTTTGTACTGATTTCTTTTACAGAATTTAGCAAAATCCATTAAAACTTTCTCTTTTAAAGCAGAGCTATCTCTAAACCTTGATGAAGAGTTCAAGAAAGGATCTATTTAAATCTTTTAAAATTTTTCCACTGCTTAGCAGAACATAGGTACATTGTAGAAAGTCAAAACATTCTTTTAAATAAGTAACTTCAATTCAATAGCACTTGTATATATATATATATATATAATGTTTTCCTAGGTATAATGAAAAAAATGAGTAAGAACTGCTGGAACT
>PVIR01013481.1:0-42260 GCA_004026965.1 Petromus typicus
GTGGATCTTGTGACTTGTCAGCCTCATAATCACGTGAGCAAACTCCTGACACCAAACCAGTTCCTGTAGGTTCTGTTGGTCATGTGTCTCTGAAGAGTTGTGACGTGCTGTCACACAAATCTGAGCCTCCCACCTCCTGTTCCTGACCCTGAAGTGACAGGCTGTCAGCCACCCCAGCTAATCCTGCAACACGACTTCCATGCCCAGCACCCCACCTCAAACTCAGTAGGAACCAGGCTATGGCAGGCAGGAAGCAAGAGGGGACCCACCAAGCATCCTCTGAGACTGGCTGGCCCTGGGACTTCGGTGCCGTCTCAGGGTCTGACTGGACATTCAGGCATAGGCCTCTTGTGAAACAGGAAGGCCTTTTGGAGAAGGCATGGGTAGCAGCTATGCCCACAAGAAATGTAACAAAAAGGTCAGCAAGGCGAGGTCGAAGACATGTGGAATCATCTAGATAACCCCCTGGAGTCCAGCAGGGATGGAGCAAGTTTCCCCAGGAAGCCCCAGACAGAGAGAGGGGCCAGAGAAGGTGGTTATTTCCTTTGCAGTGAGTGAACCCTGCCAGAGATTGTAGCAGGGCATCACTCATTCAGAACGGTGTGGATTCTCTGCTGGACGCCCAAGTGTACACTCAGTTCTGGGGACAAAGTGAGAGGCAGCATGTAGGTTTGCCCTCCAGAAGCTCAGTCTGGCAAGGAGAAAGGGAGAGGAAGAGGCCACTGGGAAATGGGCGTGGGGCAGGCAGCTAACTGTCCCAGGGAGGTGGCATCCCAGATCAGGGTTTTCCAGAAGTGACACGGAGGTGAGTCTTGAAGATTAAGTTTGTCAGGCCAGGAATAAGAAGAAGGGAATCAGAGGAGAAGATGGGTGCCGCTGTGTTATGGAGGAGGGTAGGTTAGAAGTGGACAGTACAGGTGAGCAATGATAAGAACGGGGCGAAGAGCGTAGGCGGGGGTGGGCACAGAGGCCCCGCGATGCTTGGTTTTCACTCTGAAGGCTGAGGGAGCCATCAAAATGTCAAGGGAGGGAGTGATACGATCAGACTTACGCAGGCTGTGAGCATGCAAGTGAGTCCTGGCGTGATTTAGTTGGCATGGAATGGGGACCCAAATTAAGAAACAGGGTGCGGAGAACACTCAAAATTGATCAGAAAAATATAAAAAATATTGCTTTCCTGAATAACAAAATCAAATGTGACTTCTATCAACTTGATAAGGTTTGTGTCTTCTTGCTCCTCCTGCCTCCCCCTCTCCTCCCCCTCCTCCATAGGAAAGGCTTGGACATACTGATCTGTGGTTCCACATGGAGCAGCACTGTCAGGATTGACCTGTGGGTCCAGAGCTCAGAGGAGAGGCTTGGACTGCAGACAGATAGGTGGCGGCTGGAATTCTGAGAATGGATGAGGTCACCAAGAGGGGAGTCTACGGAGAGAGAACGTGGGGGAAAGCCTGAGGAGCACTACAGTGCAGGTGGATGAAGGTTCAAGAACATTCAAGATTCAGAAGGGACGGCCATCACAGCAGGAGGGAAGCCAGGGGAAAAGTGTCCTGGAAGCCGAGATGGTAAGAACGGCCTGACAGAGAGTGTGGAAGTTGCAGAGTTCAAATAAGACTGACCTTCAGACTGAAAAGTGTCTGTCGCACTTAGCATAGAAGACATCAGTTGTCTTAACAGGAGGGGCCCAGCATTCAGCTCTGACTTGAGCTCACAAGGGTGGGGAAGTCGAGGTAGAAAAGCCACATTTAGAAGAGTAAAGCGGGCCGGAGTTTGAAGAAGGTTGCCAAGATTTGGCTCATAATTCCCCACCAGAATTCCACTTCCAGTTAATGGTAGTGAGGACAGAAGTCATAAAGATAAGTAGAAAAAGACAAGAAAATTCTTAATTTCAAAATTATACTTATCTTTGTGGCACAAAGTTATTCAAGGCTACAGTGGGGTTTTTCCCCTCATGGAAACTCACTCCAGTAAAATTCCTAAGAGTCTTAACTATACAACAAGCCTGTAAATTGGACCCTCTGTTTTTAATTAATAATGTAAATTCACAAGTTTCACAGACTTCCACCTCCAAGGAAACAGCACCGGGCGTAATATCTCTAAAAGTCAAATGCAGAAATGGTTTGAATTCTAACATACACCCCTAAGAGTTAACCTGACAGACATCAGGAGTAAATATCATAAATAATGCAGTCTTGAGGACACTCAAGAACACACAAATACCCTCGGCCCCGGACCATAAGGTACCTCTCCCCCGAGCACACACACCGTTTCTCTGAGTGTCTCCCAGTGCTGATGCCTCCTCAGATGCTTTTCTGTGACAGTGAAGAGCCTACGCCGTGAGAGGGGCAAGTTGAAGTCTCCATCTTTCCTTCGTTTCAGTACTAGGGACTGATCCCAGGGGCTTCGCACTGGGCCATAGCCCCAGCCCTCTTAACTTTTATTTTGGGACAGGATCTTGCTCAGTTGCCCAGACTGGAATCACACGTTTGGTTCTCCTCTTGCTTCTGCCTCGCAGAGCACTGGGACTGTGGGACCGCGCCACCACCAGCTTCCATCTCCTCTGGGCCCTGTTTGTTCATAGCAGGACAGAAGAGCGAGGCAGATGTAAATCAAACTATCGCTCTTATTAGAGAGAAGGCGTATACTAGAGAAGGTGGCATTAATTTCGAGATGAGAGGCAGCCAGGTAACACTGCCTATGCCAGTCTGCACACACACAGGCCGTCTCAAAGAGCCCAACCCATGTGAGCAGAGATAGGAAGGAGCTCACCCTGGCACGGTGCCGTGGCAGAAGGAGGAAGGATTGGAAAAATAGGTCTTCCAAGCCATTCCTCCTGGCGAAGTGCATCATCCGTGTCCCTGCAGGTCCGTGTGTTGAAGGCTTGGTCACCAGCTGGTGGCTCTGTTGGGACAGAGTGGGACCGTTAGGAGTCTGGGCCTAGTGAGGTCACCAGAGTCCTGTCCTGAAATGGATCCTGGGACTCAGCCTCTCCTCCTCTTCCCTCTGCTTCGCAGCCCCCATGAGGCGAGTACCTCGGCCCCACCACGCACGCCCTGCCACAAGGTGCTGCCGGGAGCCAGGGCCGAGGACCATGGACCTAAACCTCTGAAACCATAAGCAGAAACTCTCTCTTTTAAGTCGTTGTCTCATAGGGTTTGTCACAGCAGTGGGACAGCTTCTGAGGAGAAGCAAGAACAGGTATCCAAGGAAAAACCTGTTCTTGTGGAACTAAGGACTGGGGAATACCACAGAGACAAGCTTACATATTCTGACCCAACGTCTTTCTGGTTATTGGGAGAGTTGCCTGGAACAGGGTCAGGGACAGTGGTGTCCAGAGGATGCAAGTTTTTGCAGTGCGGGAAGGAAAAAGGTGCTAGATGGTGCATAGTTTACTGTTTCACACATTTGTTACTGCCTGTGGACCTTCTTATAAACTGTCACAGCATTGTGTAGCTACTCTTACTTAGAAACTTTAGGCTTCACTTGGGGGAGGTACTAATATGAATAATTCCATATGATTCTCTCATGCGTTGTTACTTTTATTTACCTGGTGCTTTTTTTTTTTTTGCCTACTTTTTGTCTTTAACTTTTCTTTGTCTCCTCTGTAAAATGTGCTTCTTTCCGACAGACAGATAAATAAATGGCAAATAACTACTTTAGAAAAACTAATCTGATTATGTTTTAAGAAAGAATTCTACTCATATATAGTATATAAAATAATATGCTTAATTGCATTTCTTCTATTGTCTTAATGTTTTTGCTGCTCATTGACCACCCCTTCCTCTGTATTAGGTTGCGGCGTTGCTGTATTTCTCTTGTTAACTTGGGAGCTGCCTCTTCATTTTTGTCGCCATAGTCAAGCCCCTGCATGATGAAAGAGCCCCGCGGCTCCCTCGCCATCTTCCTCCCTGTGGACGAGACCTTAGGGTGTTTTTGCTTCTGCTCTCAACCCCCAACATGAGACCCGTGGGGAACTTCTACTTCCCTCTTTCTCTTTAGTCTGTCTGGTTGCCGACTATGTTAACATTTCCTTTAAAATACCACTTCTATTTTCAGCACATACAAAAGGGTCTATTCTTACCCATTTGACTAATGCTGTTTTGTTACAAGGATCCTTTCTCACCACTATTTTATTTTTCCTTTTCATCCACATCCTGAAGTCTCTAAACTGATCCATTTATAGTTTACTTAGATCTTGACTTGGCACTTTTTCTCTGAGTGAAGATGTGGATAACATGACCTTGAATGTTTTCATACTCTCAAGTATGTTTCCTGCACCCCCTTAGAAGTGAAGTCTTGGCATAGGATTCTGGGCGGACAGAATTTCACACAACGCACCTTCCTTTTCCTTGCTTCTCTGCTTTCTCCTCTGTCATAGAGGTGAACACATGAGCCTTATTCCTCTATTGAGAAACTTGTGGGTTTTTTTTCTGAAAGCGTGTAAGTCTCTTTTTATCCTTAGACTTCAGGAATTTTCCAAGCTGTGAATCATTTGTCCCCCTGCGAACTTGCCAAATCCTTCCCGTCAGCAGAGTCAGGCCTTTCTTTAGCCTGAGAAATGTACTCCCTGTTACACATCCTTTTCTTCCATCTACTCAGTTCATCTGCAGACCTTGTCTCTGTGTTTCAGAAATCTCTGCACTGTGTGAGAATCCATACGTCCCAATGCTGTTTGAGGTAGAACAGAAGAAACGGAAGACAGGAGACAGGATACAAGGAAATCATGATTTAAAAACTGCACTTTTAAGAACACTGCAACTTCCAGGACCCAGTGGAAGTTGCCAAAGGTGACCTATGTCAGCATTCGTTTGATTAAATTTGTGCTTCTTCCCTTCTAGTCTTATCACCCCCCAAATTCCCCAGGAAAACTGAAAGTCCAGAAGTTGGCTTAATTGAGAAAATAAAGAACACGAACCTAATCCTAAAATAAAGAGACAGGTTGTGAGAATCCAAAGAATAAAAAAAAGAGAGGAAAAACAAAGGAAGGGAGAGAGAAAGGCCTATGTAGGACTGGCCAGTGCCCAGACGGCTGGGCCACTTCCTGCCAGGGCTTCACCCTGCAAGTGCAGTACAAATGACCCCAGCTCCGGGAATAACGCACCCCTCTCTCTCAACGGCTCTCACTGAATTTATCTGAACATATACTTTTGAATCTCGGCCTAACGAAACCTCTCCCGTGCCTCTTAGTTTGACAAGAGCTGAGGATTCTCTCTCGGCGATGGGAATCAACCAACCTAAAAAACTACTGGTCAAATGAGTTAGGTTCCTCAGCTCAGCTTCAGGAACCTCCCATTGTGGAGTGACATTATTATTTGTAAACTTATCACTGTTCTTGCACATCCTGGTTTGTAAGAGCCTCTTCTGAAGCACTGGCTGGGTCAGGGGGTAGGATGGTGATGTTTTCTTTTGTCTTCCTTCTAGACCCAGTGCCCGCAGCTGGGTACCGTAAGGGGTGCAGACCTGCAAATGGTGATTGGCCCCTCTACCCATCTCTGTCTGTTCTCTCCCATCTCCTAGGCTCTGTGTACCCATGCCACCCTTCCCTCTCACTCAGCCAGCTCCCTCTACCAGAACATATGCCAAGGCTCCGTATCCCCTTATCCTTATAGAATCGGAAGCATTTGCTCACATAGGTTTGAGAAGGTATTGTGGGGCCCAGCCAAGCAGTCATCTTGTTCCAGCACCTGGGACAGAACCTGAGCTTCCCTGGCTTGCGTCTGGGCCCCTGTACATAGCCATTGTCTCCTGCACCCAGGAACCCGGTCGCTGCCCTTCCCCCGTCCTCTGCCCAGAGGTAGCCTAGCTCATCTGGCTTGTCACTGTGGCTTCTGCACTCAGGATGGGGCTTGTCCTCCGTTTCAGGGATGCCTCTGCAAGCCATGTTCTTGCTTCAGTGCCCTCTGACACTACACAGTGCTAGGCCTGCCCTGTCCCCCCTACCTGGCTCATGCATTCTAGCGTTCAGTGCTTGTCCTGCTTTTGTTTTTCGGCCTTGGAGCCAAGAGCCACTCAGCCCTTCTCTCCCTCATCAGTCTGACTCTTTCCCTGCCCTCTTCTTCCACTTCTTGTCTGACGTCCTGTGCATACCTGGCGGGGCACGCATCGGGCCAAGAAGGTTCGGGCCTCCCAGGAGCAAAGGCATGGATGAAGGCCGATGCCTTTCACCCTGGTGACCAGGGCAGTCCTGTCTCTCACTTTGCTTTCCTCCTCTGTACAATGGTTATCAGGCCTGCCTGTGGGGCGGGGACACAGCTCAGTGCAAGGCGTGTACAAGGCCCCGTGCTCTTCGTTCTCTACACCACTTCTTTCCTTTCCTTTTCTTTTTAGAGAGCGCGTGCCCATTTCACAGGCTTACTGAGGGACTCGAGACATAAGCAAGTGCTCTGAAAACTGCCCTACACTACACATGTAAGGCTTTGTGCTGTGCTTTCAAAACAGTCGTTCGAGTTTCACAGATGGGACTTTGCAGTACTAACTTACTCTTGTGGAGTTAGTAGTTTCAAATTCATGAGTGATTCTCATGATCTGGCAGAATCCACTCCTGGAGTTTCTCTTCCTATTTGTTTCCAAAGACAATCACTTTTGCTTTCACTGAAAGGCCATAACTTCGGCTGAAAAGGAAAATGCTTTTGTGTGGTCTGACACAATCTTCTAGTGTGGAACTTGGCACACTCATCTCCAGCACAAATAAGGCGTTGATTTCAGAGGTGTGCCCAGGTCCCTGCCAGGAAGGACTCGCTCCCTGTCCAGTGCAGTCTGCACCTGTCTAGAGCAGTCCACATCTGCCCCATGGCCAAGGGAGAGAGTAGCGCATGCTCGGCTGCTCTGATCTGACTCAGGACGCCCGGATGGGCAACGACAATCCAGGGGATTGCCCGAGGCTTGCGGGGTACATCAAGCTGGCTTCCCTGCTCAACCCGGCTCCTTCCTTTCACCTTCACAGGTGTTGGTCCCTAAGACACACGTCTCACACCCCAGATCCTGTCTCAGCATCTGTTTCCAGAGACTCTGACCTGTGACAATTGGCCGCAATGCTCTAGAAGAGTGTGGCCAGGGGGAGGGTCTGCTGCTGCAACAAAGGAAGGAAGGACGGGCAGAGAGGGTGGATGCCACACGGCTTCCTTGCTACAACCCGAGACAGCAGCTTATCTCACAATGACAGGGTGGCCTGGAGGCCTACGGCAGGACAGGTGTGGTAAGTGGAAATCTGCTGTTACCTGCCCAGTTTGCCCACAAGAGAAGTGATGTCATCTACCCTTAATCCCAACCCTTCAGCCACCCTGATTTCACGCAGTCACTCGGAAGCACCATTGGCTGATTTCTTATAAAATGCTAATTATCCTACAAAACCCCGGCTTATGTCAGATTTAACCAAAAATTTAAATGTTAATCACAGTCTATCTTTCAATTATCTTTGTAAGTGCAGATGAAAAGGAAAGTGATTTTTTTTTTTTTTTTTTTTTGAGACAGGGTCTCGCTTTGTAGTTCAGGCTGGCCCTGAGCTCAGCCTCAAACTCATCACAGCAATCCTCCTGCCTCTGCCTCCCAAGTGCTGGGATTATAGGCGTGAGCCACCACGCCCGGCACTGTGGTATGTGGTACTGGTTGCTGCTGGGCGTGAGTCTCCACACCCAGTATAGGTATGTGGTTACCGGGGATCGAACCCCGGTCCTTGCGCTTGCAAGACAGGCGTCGGAACCACTGAGCTAACTCCCCGGCCCGGAAAGTGATATTTTCTAGAGCCCCACATTCTCTTACTTCATGTAGAAAGATAAAGGCAGAGGTTAACCCTAAAGGAGGTCAGAAGTAATAGTTTCTGCTGTGACGCCTGATAAGAAAAGCAAACCTTTTGAAGTGAAAATCTGTGGCCCACCCACCCCATCTTCTGTGCCGCGCGTTATACCCCGCTCTGGCTTCCCAGAGCGTTTACAGGAAGGACCCTTGTAGATCCCACCCACAAGGGCTGGCCCTGCCTGACCGGAGCTCTTTCCCTGCCTTCTCCTTGCTCTGGATTCTGTCTGTGCTGAGCCCCTCTGCCCTCCGCGTGGTTCCTCGGAGAAGCCAGAGTGCCACCTGCCCAGCCCTGAAGCCTGCTGTTCCCTCTGTCCCAACTTTCCTTTCCGCTGCGCGGACCCCACACTGTCCAACCTGGGGCAGGCTCCTCACTGCAATGGTCTTAGCCAGTCCTACGTTTGGGGGCTTCTTTCACCTGTCCCCCGCTGCAGTGACAGGCTTCGGGAAGGCAGAGGCGGTCCGTTCTGGTCCCAGTTCCCAGCACAGTTTTTGGTGGTGCAGGCGCCCGATTACCATTTGGTGGATATGTGGATACATGAATGAGCAAACGAAAGAGAACTGCTGGCTGGCGTGGGTGGGGCGGCTTGAAGGTTCTTAGGGTTAAAATTGCAGTTGTGGGAAGTTAGAGCGAGGAGGTTGCATGAAGGATGTACAGAGCGGCAGCTTTTAGAGCATTTTCTCCCTTGTCACCCACGGGGCGGAGGGCTGGGGTGGGCGAGTGGGCGACAGAAAGCGTCCTCTGAAGTCAGGGCAGAGCTCCCCCTTCATCACGGATGATCAAAATACCCAAGCGCTAGGCCATAGAGTAAATGAAAGCTATTCGCTTCACAATCGGGAAGAAATGTTGTGGAATTAAAGTTGGAGTATATTCTTGAACTGGATTTCATTCTCCAACGCCCTAAAGTTAACTAGCTGGTATCATTTTAAGGGATCATTCTATTTGGCCTTTGGAAATAAAGTATCTGCCTTTAATAGAATAGCTGCTTCTCATTGTAAAGACAGCACACAGTGTTCTTGGCTTTTCCAGTATCTTGAACCTTCCATGTCAACAAATCAGGCCAGACTGATAGTTAACTTTAAAAAGGAAAAAAAAAAAAGTGCCAGGCATCCTGAGAAGCACCACAAAGGTACATCTGCTTCTCAGAAGCCTGAGAGACTTTGAAATCTATAACACAAAGCTCAGAGCCACTGTCCTCGGGCAAGAGCTCAAGTTGGCCACACATCCAAAGTTCTTTTCCAAGAAGCATCGAGGAAGTGTGCTAATCACCTGATCAGTCAGTCTTCACGCAAGGCCCATGGCCTCGCGGTGAGGGGCGTAGTGGGGTCAGGTCCCTGTGGCCCACAGTGCCATGCAAAGCTCTCGAACCCACAAGTTCATACAGCCCAAAGGCAACAATACTAACCTGCAGTTGCTCTATGCCCACCAAGTTGGTGGTATTTCGTCATTAAATTGTCACTAATCTCTTTAGAGCACCTAAAGGCACACAGTTAAAAAGCAGTTTGAGAGTCTGTTCTGTCTGATCCTGAAGCCCTCACTCATGACCTCTGTGCCCTTGAGGTTGGCAGAGTGCAGGGAGAGGGACCCTTGGGGCTGGCATAGGAAGGCAGGGCTCCATGAGGAAGTGGATGGTGGCCCTGTGGCGGAAAGAGGCAGAGGTAGACAGACAGCCAAGGGCAGGGGAAAGAGGAGAGAGCAGGGCAGCTGCTTAGAGACACTCGGGCCTGAGCGGAGGCCTCTGCTTTGCAAGGAGTCCCCACGTGCCCACACTGCTTCCTTGTCACATGCTGTCACCCTGCACCAACAGAGCTAAGACGAGACTGGAGAGGTCTGTGCCACTCCCGGCTTGTCAGATCCCAGGCGTGGGGGGCCATGCCTCAGCCATTTGAGTCCTGTTCCAGGAGGGATAGCTTTGTGGACTGAGGGTGTCTGATGGAGCCTGGCTGGTTCCAAGTGCCCTCATTGTCACCCTGTCTGCTACCTGTGGTTCTCACGTGGTGGGCGACAGCTAGTTGGGAAAAGGTCCAAGCTACTGCACACTCTCCCAACCACTGGACGGCAGCCCTTGAAGACCAAGGAGGGCCAGTCCCTGTGCAAACAGCTTTGGCTCATTCACTCGTGGGCAGGCAGTTACTGAAGGCCTCTGGGAGCCAGAGACTACGCCATGTGGCGGGAGTGACGGAGCCAAACAAGCTTCTCCTACGCTGGGTAATGATGGTGGGTAACGGGGAAAGATGATCAGTAGTAACTGGAATGAATACTGGGATATAGAGAAGCCCAGAAGGCAGGATGGGGTGTGTCTGTGTGTCTGTCTATGTGTCTGTCTGTGTGTGTGTCTGTGTTTCTGTGTGTGTATGTGTCTGTGTGTCTCTGGGTGTGTCACTGCTGGCGTTCCCATTCCTCCTGCATCTCAGGGCCTGGCACGCAGTCTGTGCTTCCTGGTGCCAAGCCCAGCTCTGCCTCTCAATGGCTTCTTCCCATCAGCCTTAACTTTGCCATGAACTAGAAAAGAAAGGACACGTGACGTCTTCAGCTAGGTCGCAGCATGTTACTGTCAGGAGGTAGGGAACAGAGCTGTCTACATCAGGCTGCTGTTGTGGGTCACCATGACCTCTTAGGGGAGACCTAGGTGACTTCCTAACCCACTGTCATCGTGGATGCTTGTCTAGGAACCCCCACGCCTGCCAAGGTTCTTACTCAGACTGAGGGCTCCAGACCTTGGCACGAACTTCCAGTTGTGGTTGAACTTCAGGTTCCTTGTGCTTCCTCAGGACACGACCCTGACTCTCCCTAGAAAGAAGGCCGAAGTCGGGTACCACCCAGGTCTTCTCTCCTGTGCCACAAAGCCTACCTGCAGAATCAAGATCAGTGCTGGGGAGTGGATGGTCATGGACTCTACTAGACTTAAGCTGGCTGAGAGATGTGGCCTAGGACAAGTCTCGCCTTCTAGATGGCTCCAAGTGGCCAGCCGTGGGACAAGCCAGCCAGCCACGGCCTCCTCTGGGAGTTGGGGGCTGTGGAAGAACAGTCTTGGCCATATAGCCAGCACCTCCTGCAGGCCCCAGGCCTGGGGAGGCCATTCTGGGAGGTGCTGAGGAGCGTCCTGAGTGGACAGTCCTCTGAGGAGGCTCAGAACTGACTGACTTGGGGACAGTAGCCCTTGAGGCAGGAGGCCCTGGGCTGACAGAACAGGAAGATGCTGTGGAAGGGTGGTAGTTGGGACAAGTGTGCAGAGGCTCAGCAAGGCCCCAGCTCCTCATGCTGCTGGCCCTTCATCAGCAGGAGCCTCTGGTGGCCTTGGCAAGTGACAGTGGGCAAAGCAGCTTTCGTGTCCTGGGTTTTCTCTGTCATTCTGCTGCCTCCGGGAATGGCTCTGTGGGAGAATTCCTGGCTCATCCGAACCTGTGCTCCCCGACAGGACCTGAGGGCAGCCTTGTCCTCCTCTCATGCCCGCCCCCTTCCTGGGGAAGGTGCATAGATCTTTGGTGGCACGTGCAGCCCGTGGTGGGGGCAGCCTGGGGCCAGGTCCTGCAGTCTTGCGAGAGACGGGGGCCGTGCTTGGCATCCTGGCACACTGACCATGCTGTTAAAGAGGTGGTGGGGGGTGAGGGGTGGAATCTGGTGACTCTCAGGCCTTAGGAATTCCTGCCCTCCCCCTCCGTCTGGCCACCGGCCTGTCTGGCGGGGCAGTGCCCACGGGCGGGAGAGGGAGCCGGTGCGGACACGGGATCTGAGCCCCAGCCCCGCCCGCCCCTCGCTGCCCGCCTGTCCCCTGGGCGGCTCGGGCGCCACCACGACTGTCCCCAGCCCGCCTCGCAGCCGGGCCAAAGAGCGGCGTGACCCGAGGTGCTGCCCCAGCCCCTGGCCTGCGAGGGTATAAAGCGCGCCGTGCCCAGCCCTGCCCAGCCCTGCCGCAGCCGAGGCGTGCACATGGCGCCGGGCACGGGGCGAGGGCGTGGGGCGGCGGGCTGCGGGCTGCGCGGCGCGCTGGTGGCCCTGGCCGTGCTCTCGGTGCTCAACGCGGCGGGCACGGTGTTCGCACTGTGCCAGTGGCGCGGGCTCCGCGCGGCGCTGCGGGCGCTGGAGGCCGAGCGCGGCGAGGACGCGGCCCTGCGCGCCTTCCTGACCGAGCTGCGGCTCGCGCGAGGCCGGAGCCCCGACCCCGGCCCCGGCCCCGACCCCGACCCCGAATCGGCGGGCCCCGCGCGCGCCAAGCGCAGCCACCACGGCGAGCCCGCGCCAGCGCTGCGCGCCCAGAGCCAGGACACGCTGATGCTGATGACCTACTCCATGGTGCCGGTAGGCGCCGGCCGCGCGAGGCCGGAGGGTCCCATCCTCGGGAGGGCGGGAGGCCCAGCCCAGCCCGGCGTCCTCTCTGCGGGAAGTGGGGCCGGCAGTGTCTAGGCCCGCTTTCCTCCCCCGCTTCGACACAAGTTTTCCCTCTGCCCGTGCCGCTGGCCCGTAAGGGGCGCCGGTCCCCGCAGCACAGAGGCCTCCGCGGCGGGCGTCAGGCTCCTTCTCCGCTGCCCGCGAGCCCCGAGGTGGTCCGCGGAGGCGGGAACCCGCCCTGACCGGAGCTTAGGACCGGACCGACGTCCCTCCTGTGCCTCCAGCGGTTCCAAAGGGGAGAAATCAACACAGAGAGAGGGTTCCGCAAAATAGGCGGTGAGCGCAGAGGTTTCGAGAGAGGCCTGCGGAGCGCCAGGCCCTGGGCGCCGGTGAGGGTGCGTGCGCGGCTTTCCTCCGATTTGCCAAGGCCCCGCTGAGCCGCACCAAGTCAGAGAGTCTAAAACAAACCACACTGATCGCTTCTCAGCATTTTGGCTAAGACCAAGTGTAAAACAGACCACCCTGAATCTTTAAAAAATTTCTTTGCTTTTGCTGATTTTAACTCAGTAAGTTTTTTAAAACTAGATTTGGTTTAGATCATGTAGCTCCCGTCCATCTCACGACCCGTCGGAATCACTATGGTTTACTTCACTTGATAATCCTTTCTGTTGTCACCTTGAGTGGGATGAACCATACTTCACAATCCTTGGGATCTGAAGAGAAACTCACACTTTTGTTATCATAGAAGCTTTTAAATATCTTACATGAGCGTAAGTTTTTAAACTGCAAGCAAGTACTACATACTTCATCTCTTGAGAAAGATCAAGTTTTCTGTTGCTAGCTTCTTTATTTTGTCTCAGTCATTTGAAAATCTGAACCTAAGCAAAAATTTCAGAAAAATAAAGAACACTGTAGCCTGGTGTAGTGGCTTATGCTATAGTCCCAGCTACCGAGGAGGCTGAGGCAGGAGGATCATAAATTCAAAGTCGACTTGAGCATCTTAGCAAGTCTCTGAATCAAAATAAGGGTGAGGAATGTAGCTCAGTGGCAGAGTGCTTACTAAGCATGCGTAAGACCCAGGGCTCCACCTGTAGCATCACCAAAAAAAATTACAAAATTAAGAAAGCTCCCTAGGGAGTGATCTCTTCCTCCTCTGTCCTGACTCGTGTATCCAAGCTGCAAACTGTATCGGTCATTAATGTAAGAGAATGCAGACACGCATTTCTGCAGCTGTGAAAGCTAGGTTTCCTTCTAGGTCCCTAGCAGCCCCACCTGCTCTGCCGCAGGTTCAGAGTGTAACTTGGCTATATTCCGGCCAGGAAGCAGTTGTAGATGATCATGGCATGTCCCGCACCCCCCACGTGTGTGTTTTTCCCCTTTGGAGTCACCAGGACGTTTCCAGGATCGAAGGAAGCAGCGGTCATACTGCTAACTTTCCTGTAGTGTGGAGGTCTCAGGCAGTGGGCTCAGGAATCCCCTGAAGCTCCTTAGAATGCAGATTCCCGGGCCCCACTCTCAGATTTAGGACTTGGCATCCGCAGCTCTGCTTTCGCAGGAAGTCCCTTGGGCGCTCATGGCTCCACCTCCCCTCAGGGGTCTGGTGCAGGGGAGGTAGACGGCGGACACCCCACTAAGACGGCCTCTCTAACTGCTCTGCCCACAGGTTCTGGGGCCTTGTTAAATGTGGGTCTAGACTCCGAAGTGCTAAGAGCCTGCGATGCTCACATGACCTCATCATGGGGGCACGGGACCTCGAGCACTGGCACAGGTTGGAATCACAGGAGCGCCCGAAAGTCTGCCGATGTCTGAGTGGCTCGAGCCCCAGAGAGCTTGAAGGAGTTGTTTCAGAGTGCAGCCTGGGGCGGGCACACTCAGCAGCAGGCGGGGGCCTGCCGAAACTCTCCCTTAGCTGGCTGATTTTACTCTAGCCGTAGTCTCAGCTTTGGTCTTCACTCATTGCCTCATCTTTACAATCTGCTTTTTGCAGATTGTAGGATACAGTAGGAGTCACTCAGAATCACTGGTGCCTCTAGTTGAGAAGGCCCAGGAGACAACGTCATGAAGTGTGTGCCTCTCACAGCTAAATCTACACCAGGTACATTCAACACCTGATCTTGAGTGAAGTCTGAGAGCTCCCTCGGAGGTCATATGTGCTTAGAGATCAGGAAACAAAGAAATCAGCTCACGGCAGACTCACGTGAGCATCTCCAAAAGCCTTCCGGAAAGGTTTGTTTATCCAAGATGTGCCTCCCCGGGGTGACTGACACTCCGCATTTCTGGCTCAGCTGGAAGCACTTCACTCAGCAGGCTGATTCTGATTAGCACGTTCTGACCAGAAGCTGGTTGGCAGCTGTGAGTTTGTTTAAAAGCAAGATAGTCAGTGATTACTGAAGTACAGTTAATTTGATACAGGCAGGCTCATTAAGTCTTCAAAAAGCAAGTGAGGACTTTGGAAGAACTTATTAGGAGGGCCAGTGAGTAGGGTTTGGGAAGCACTGGGTCAGGCTGGAAGTGGGGCAGGACTTTGTGAAGGCGGGGAACAGAGAACGGACCGCTCTAACTCCTGCAGGACGTGCTGCCTCTGAGGAGGCCCTTCCCGGACCCTGTACACTCTTCTTGCTTCTCTTCACTCACTCACATACCCCTTCACATTCCACCTTTCCTGCTGCTCTGGTAGCTTCATCAGCCTGTCTTTCTTGCCTGAAATCTACAGCATCTAGAGCAGTTGCATCAAATCTGAATTAAGCAAATGTGTGAAGGTTTTCATTGCCACCTCGCTGGCTGGGGCAGCCCACGGTATCAGTGCAGCACACGCCTGGGCGTCTCGAGTGGAGCGTGACTCGCGTCTGTGTCTATACTGCCGTCCTGTGCTCTCCCCCGCCCCCGCACTGCTTCCCAGCCGCCATGAACGAGGCAGCTCTGTTGACCAGGCCCTTTGCCGTGCTGACACTGGACTCAAACCTTTGACACCGTGAGCCAAATAAACCCCTCCTCCTTGAAGCTGTGGGTGCTGGGTAATGTGTCTGGCACAGCAAAGCTGATGAGCCCACATAGTAAAGGCACGAGGCAGTCTGGCGAATGGATATTCAGTGATTGTCGTCCTGGGGAAAGCTAAACATTTTCTAGACCCAGGACACTGTCCAAAATGCTGTAGTGAGAAAGTCTGTCTCAGTATTTTAAAATTCAGCAATTGCAAACCCAAATTTTTATTTAATGAAGGTATATATGATATAATGATTGTCTCACTGAAGGGGCACTTGAGAAAAAGTAATACCTAGGCCTGACTTTCTAGATATACAATTGAGTAGAAATCAAGGCATAAAATGTAACTTATATCTTACCCCCAAAAGCAGCTTTCCCTTAGGTAGACAGATCCTAAAGGTGACCCCAGTGACAGTATTAAGACAGAGGTCACTCTTGGGATTATCTCGCACTGTCCTGGAAGGGTTAGCCAAAGCAATAAGACAAGGGGAAATTGCTCTAAAAATGTTGGCAGGTGAAAATCTGGCTAGATTCAGATCATGTTTATGTGCCTGAAAGACTTCAGAGAATTTGTCAGTAACCCAGTACAAATAAACATGCAATTTAGGGAGAAATGAGATATAAAAAGTATTATAAAGAAACCAAGAAACTTCTCATATCCAAACTACAATCAGATAAAAGGTACAACAGAAGAAATGATGTGCAGAACTCATATGTGTCTTTGTCTTTATCTCTGGTGTGAAAATGGGCTGGAGAGCCATTCTTAAAGGTCGTAAAAGATTCAAACCACTAAATTTAATAAATGATTCTTGGAACAATATTAAGTTAACTGTTCTTAAGTCGGTTTGTCGGTCTAAAGCAAAGCTCCCTCAACATAAAAACACTAAAAGATTGTTTGCTTTCTTCTAAGACTCAACAAACTGATTTTAAAATTCACATGGAAAAATGAAGTTGCCATGCAAGCGTGGCAAGGAAAAGTCTGGGAGAAGAACGGAGCAATAGCAAGGACTAGTGATATCAGTTATGAAAATATAAGAAAATCTGAGAAAAACAGTGTGGGAAATGAATGAACTGATGGGGCAGAACGTGCCCATCGGTGGTCTCAGATATGCACATCAACTTACTGTGTGACAAAGACCGCACAGGAAGTATGTAAGTAAGTTCAGCTGCGCAGCACCACAACGAAACTTTAACATTGCAAACAACGACAAAAGCAGCGTGAATAGGGTAAAAGCTCACTAAGAAGCTGGAAAAGTGTGGGCAGCACTTACAAAGAGACACAGCCTTTCCAGCACACCTAGCACTGCGGATGAGGAAAAAACAGGGACTTTGGTTGTTGTCATTGTCGTTGTTGTGTAAGACAGAGGCTCCCACAGAGTCCAGGCTGGCCTCGAATTCTCAGTCCTACCCAGGCATGTGCCGCCATCCTGGCAACAATATAAGAAATTTAACAGGAAAATCAGTAACAAAAATAAGAATCCAATACAAAAATTGACCGTATGTTTCTCAGGAAAAAAACAACAACAACAGAAAATGTGTGTTAAGTACATGGAAAAGAATCCCTTAAAGTAAAAATTTCAGCTGTCCTGAAATATTATTCCCACCTGTAACAAAGGCAAAATTACGAGTTCAAACACATGCTGTAGTGAGGAAGCTGACGGGGAATAGACGTGCCCTTACGTTGCCGTTTGGAGTCAGACTGGTATGACCCACGAGGGAAGAAATTTGGTAAAACTTAGAACAGTAACCCAGCATTCTCACTCACAGAGACTGGCTTTGCACAGTACCCACCATCACGTAGGGAGAGCATGTCCATAGTCAGCCACACAGAATATCTGGGAAGACAAAAGCCTATAAATGACCACGTCCACTAATCCAGGACTCGTTAAATAAGCTGAGCTGTGCACACACAGCTAAGCAGCTGTGAAGCAGGAATGAGGAAATTCTCTGTTCCCACTTGGAATAATCTCCAAGATATATTCCACGTGAAGAAAGCAAAGCAGAAAAATATACATATTGTATTACCTTGTGTAAGCAAGAAAGGAAAAATAGGTGAATAAAACAACAAAGCGCTTCCTTATGGCAGAGGGGAATGGGCCTTTCCTTGTCCAGCTCTCTGTGCCGCTTTTTCCCTTGTTCTCTCATCTTAAAGTGAGGAAGTTCCGTACGTGCCAGGTTACATGGCTGCTGAGCAAGATGCGGATGTGCCAAGCTGAGGTTCTGTTTCGGTCCATTTGCTGTCGCTGTGATAAAATGCCTGATACCGAGTAATCTGTAAGGTAGAGCAGTTTATTTGGCTCCGTTCCGGAGGCCCGGAGGTCCAAAGGCGTGGTACCAGCCTGGGCAGGGCCTTCTCCCTGCTTGGCACGGCAGAACAGACCGCACTGGTCGGCTCAGACCACTCCTGCCCTTCCTGATGGTCTCCTGGTGGCATCACGGGGCCCACCCGCGGGTCCTCCCCTGAGTGGAACCTCCCACAGTCACTTCCAGACGCCATGACAGAAGAGCTTGAGGATTAGGTTTCCAACAGGAGGACCTCAGGGGCCGGCTCAAACCGCGGACGGTTGCTGGCAAGAAGCAGGGCCTGGCAGGCCTGATTTTTCATTTTTCTCAAGAGAAGTTTAAAAATGTTTTTATTTCTTTAAACTGGCTGATACTGTGCGGCCAAACAACGTTCCCCTTGTTAGAGGGCATGTCGGGACACTCGGTCAGTTTGTAGTCGTCTCATCTCATAAACAGCAGTGGCTTTGAACAGAACTGGCTTTGTTTCGTGCACTTGCCCACAGCCCTGGTTTTACCAGTCTGGCTCTGAAAAGTCAGCCGTACTGTGTCACTGTGACAGTGGCCAGTGTCGCTTGGGGTAGAAGTGCTTTTTCACATTCGGTTTGATTTGGGTTTTGCTGTTTTGATTTCTTCCTCTGCTTTTAAAGTCAGCTCCTCCCGTGGACATTTCCTGCCCCTGCCAGACGCTGACCGTCGTGGTTCACTGAGGCCACGTGTAGGCAACAGTGAGCGGCAGGACCCCTGGCAGCAGGCGGTCAGTTGTGCTGGCAGCTAAAGGCCACAGCAGCCCCAGACCCCCAGCCGTTACAAAGCCCAGAGTGTCCTTCCTGCCAAGCAGGAGAGCGGAGCAGCAAGAGCCACAGGCTGGGCGGCAGCTGAGAGACGGTGGCCTCGGAGTCACTCAGCTGTCCGCTCTCCTCACCTGCTGACCGTGTCTCTGCCCCTGTGCCGAGGTTGGAAGGGATTTTGTCTTGGAACTTGAATCCACGTGGCCTCTGGAAAGGGCACTTTTCAGCGAGGGGAAAGGAGCTCTTGGAGGCCTTGTCTTCCTTTCCGAAAGAGCTCTTGGCCCGATCACAAAGGCTTCCCCTTCGGGCCCAGTGCCTCTGTGAACACGGAGCACCGCGAGTCTCATTAGGAGACTGAGGGCACAAAAGCCCCAGAGCTGGCCGTCCCGAGTACTGCACCTCCCCCTTCCTTGCCCTGTGGCATGAGCATCTTCTCCTTCATTTTTCCTGTTACCTGTTCCTTCAAGATGCCGGCTGTGTGTCCGTCTCTGGTCTCATATGCTGCTTTGGGACAATATATGCCCCTTTGAATCTAGACTGGCATCACCCAGGCTAAGTCACTGTATCGGTGACAGCAGAGCAGATTACCTTTGATAGCACAGCAGGAGGCCTCACCAGGGATTCAGGAGTTGGGTTCCCCAGGCCCCCCAAGGGAAGTCACCTCCCCCTTCCTGGCTGTGCTTACCGTTGTGGGTCCCTGTTAGAACATTTCTGAAAACGTTGCACACTTTCATGTAGAAGCTTGAGAAGTGTGAGTGAGCACAGGGCAAGAACAAGTCCCAAGGAAGGGGAGAGAGCCCTTCGCTTCCCAGGGTCCCTGCGCTCCCCAACACCCGCTGTCCTCACAACCCTGCGCTCCCCAACACTGCTGTCCTGGCGAGGGCGGGAGCTGCCAGAACAATGCTCTGTTTGATTAAAAAAAAAAACACTGAGGTGGATTTAAAGACATTATTTCTTTCTACATTCCTCAAACTCCCCACAACCACCACCCAAGAAGAGCCTTGGCCGAATGCAGTTGACATTCAAGCTTAATTTACATGCATTTTATCTGCAGGCTAAAGGTCATGTTTTATACAGCAAGCTGAAGATTTTCGGGTGTGAGTTAGCTATAAAAGGAGTATTTTTCAGCCCATCAGTTGCTTTTATGAAGCTGTTTGAATTTTCACAGCAGTATGATTTTAAATGGACGTAATTTGCTTGCAGTTTAACTAAAGTTCAAGATACAATTTTCTTTGCTGAAAGGTAGCTTTAGAACAAGGCCAACTAAGAATCATTCAGATTGCAATTTGTAGAGTTTGTTCTAAAGGTGATAGCGAAAGTAACTACTTCACCTGCCACTCAGAAAAAGTTTCTTGTGCTCGCCAAGGCACTGAGAATATTGGGAGCCTTGCCTGGGAAGAGGAAAATACATACACACAACATACATGTATATATTATATTGTGTGTATGTATATACATGGAGTGAGTTGTGACTAACTGTACCCACGAGCTGAAATGCTGAGCTGGCGATTGCAGAATAACCCCGCATTTTCAGGACCTCAGCCGTGAGCACTGGGGTGGGGCTGTCTTCTTTGGGAGGCGCAGGGCTGGGGTTAGCTCCGGGCTGTAGCGCATGCTATAGCACTTTGACCCCCAGCACCGGGAAAGGAAGAGAGGGAAGGGAAGAGGGAGGCAAAAAGAGAAGGAAAGAAATGTGAACGAGATGGGGAAAGACTAAAGAAAAGAAAAGCTGAAAGGAAAAGAGAGAGAAAGGAAACCCAAGGTCAGCCTGAGGGCTGGGGTGCGGCTCAGCGACAGTTTGTAACACGAGCAGCGCCTCCACCAGCCCCCACGCTGGTGGCGGGGGCAGAGCGTCTTCACCCCACGGCACTTTTCATCTTGGAGGGCCCTGGAACTAGCGTTTCCGGGGGGTGGTAACCCACAGTGAGTGTGTGATGAGCGTGGCGGCCACCAAGAAGAGAAGAAATCAGCCTGCACGGAAGTGATACAATTCCACAGCGAAGACTGAGCCTGGGCGGGTGGCAGTGGGGGGCCGCCGGGGCCGCCATTCCACAGGGACAGGAAGGGAGAGGTGCAGCCGGTCGGGAGGCCCAGGCAGGGCTCCGGTGCACACTGGGCTGGGGAGACGGGAGGAGCTGAGCGGGAACGTGACGAGAGTTGGGGCCATTGAGCCCCTTGACCAAGCGGAGCCGTAAAGAAAATAATTGAATAGGAGCAGAGAGAGGTGTCCAGAAAGATGAGACTGAGGAGAGAACAGAGGAAAGAAGAAGGCTAAAAGTATTTCAAAGAGCTAGAACTGAAATACCGTTTGACCCAACTACACCTCTCCTAAGTATCTGTGTGAAGGAGCTAGAGTCGCTGTACTACGATGATACAGCACATGCACAAGCACAGTTTACAACAGGCACGTCACCAAAATGGCCAGTACATCCATCTTCAGGGAAAGGAAAAAAAATGTCTTCACACCATGGAGCACCACTCAGCCATAAAGAAGGATAAATGTGAGTCTTTTGTGTGAATCTTGAGACCATAATTCTAAGTGAAATAAATCAGCCACAGGAAGTTAAATATCATATGGCTTCTCCAACATGAGAGACCGCAAATCTAAATAATTTAAAGAGCAAATCAAAAGAGACACATGAAGCAGGGAAGTGGCCTCTGTGGACGTGGGAAGGAGCCCAGGGGAGGAAGGGAAGGGGGTCAAATGAAGAAGACAGGATACTTATTTATCAAACCCACCAGCTGAATGTAATCACATGTCACATATACCAGTTAAAATCAAAAACACACAGAAAGCCAAGACATAGTCACGTTAATCCAGTGTAGAGACGATTTTGTGTTCAGCGATGGCGGCAGCGTTGGGAATGGAAAAGAAGAGTTGACTCCTAGAAATGCCGAGAGAGGAGAATATTGTACCTCGTCACAGTGGACGGGAGCAAAGGTGCTGGTCGGACCCAAGCAGCAGACCGAGTACACGGGCACCGAGGGGAACACGCAGAGGACAGGAGAGGAGAGCAGCAAGGATCCTGGGGGGAGGACGGCGTCCTGCTGCTCCCAGGAGCTCCGTCTTCTCTGAGGGACGTCTGCACAGACCTAGGCCATGATGGGGACAGCCGACCTTAGGTCTGTAAAGAGCATGTGCGTGCGCGCTGGACCGGCCTCACCCCGTACGCGCCCACCTGCCAGCCGGCCAGCCAGCGGCCTGTGGCGGCCCTGTGCGAGGTCACACCCAGGTCTCTCAGCCTTCAGCAGCCACCTGCCTGTCCCAAGGGTTTGATTAGGTCAGCCGTGTAGGTTAGTAGCAATGGTCAGGAGTATACATGGTCAGAGCATACATGGTTAGCTTAATGTTGCTCAGATAGTCATTGTCTGTGCTCCAGGGAATTTGGAAACTGTGATCGAAAGGAATTTAGACATAGAATTTGCCCCCCAAAAAGGGCAACATCTAGGACGACTCTAAAGTTTGGAATCTCAGGTGATTGGACCAACACACACACAAATGTTACTTTACCGGTAGTTGTTTTGGTGGTTACTTGACCAAAAAGGGAAAAAATATTTTGGGGAGTATGAAGCATTGGAAGAGTTTAATTACACTAGGTATAATTTGCCACTGTACTGGGCATGGCTGTGTGTGGTGGGTGGTGCATGCCTATAATCCCAGCCATTGGAAGGCTGAGGCAGGAAGATCACCATGATTTCGAAGCTAGGCTACATAGTCTCAAAAAATAAACAAATAAAATAAACAACCCCCCAGAACCTCATCCAAAGATTTCCTGGAGTAGCTACTTGCAGGAGCATCCCTGTGCTGAGGGAGAGGGGCCAAGTTGATCAAATAGTTGATCAAATAGTTTGACAGTACTTTTTTCTGTACAGAAAGAACGCCACAAGGCAGAGCTTGGGAGTAAGGCTGTTTTTGTCTATTTCCCCCCATATCAATCACATTGCTTACCTGTGGTTTGAGGCTAGGAATGCTTAGATAGGAGTCGGAAATGACCTGAAGATGCTTGTTGATGGGGACAGAGTAAGCACAAACGGTTATCAGCTCTAGCTAAGACCCTTCCAGCAGCCTTCTGCCTCAGGACCCCTGCCGGAGGTGTGGGGCCGCCCGGGACTCTGCCGCTTCGGAGCGCTCGGCTGTCCTGCTGCAGCTGCTCCTTCACTGCCTTGCTCCTGTCGCCCGGCTAAAACCTGGTGTGTGTCTCGGTCTCGGATTTCTGTCAGTCACCTTATCTCTTTGAAGACACCTCAAGGTTCTTTACTGTGCTTCTAGGGTGGTATTTTGTGACCAGCTGATCCACAATGCAACAAGTACAAATGGCACCAAGGTGCCCGCCAGTTTCTGAGTCTGTTTGCTTGCCATATTAAGAGTTTGGGAGGTGGGGCCTGGAGCATTGTCAAAATTGCTTCCGAGGAATTCGTGCTACTCACTATTCAGAAGGCAACATGAAGCATTGGAAGGACTGACTCAGACACCTACTCCCCTTGCCAGAAAGCCACCCATTCATCACTGTGTGTCACTGAGCGTGTCCCAGATCCTGCTGCAGGTGCACGAGACACTGTACAGACAAAACCCCAAATCCCTGCACTCCTGGAGTTGGCGTCCCGCCCCAAGGGGAGGAGCAGACAAACCACGGAGTAACTGAGTCGGTCATCTCTAATGCCTGGAGGTTAAATATGGGAAACACAAAACAGGCAAGGGCTAGGGTGGGGAGACAGGAAGCTGCTGTCCTAAGAGGTATGGCTGGGGAAGGCCTCACGGAGAAGGTTACGTTTGCACAAAGACTTTGAAAAGAGAAGGCAGGAGTCATACTGATACCACAGGAAGGACCCTCAGAACACCAAGACAGCCCTGCGCCGGCCCGACGCAGGAGGGTTGGGAGAGCTCGGGAGAGAGCTAGGCTGGGGAGGAGGGGGTGGAAGGAGGCCGGGAAGACGGCCGAGAGCAGAAGGAGCCAGGAGACCTGCTCGTAAACCCGGGCCTTGCAGGCTGGCGCGTGAGTCTGTGGGGCAAACGATCCCTGTGCCTTCTCTGTGATGAGGACAGACGGTGGCAGGTTGGGAGTGGGCGTGGGGAAGCCGAGTCCACGGCGACTGCACCTGTCAGGGGCAGAAGGGGTGCCAGCTTAGACCCGATGGGTGATCAGAGGCGGACAGCGCCTGGTGTGCTGGAGCTGGAGCGGGCCGCTCTTTCTGACAGCTTAGATGTGAGTATGAGGAAAAGGGGTCGCTGAGTGACACCATGCTGGCGGCTGAGCAATGCAAGAACTGACTAAGATGGTAGAACTGCCGCTGGCACACGTTCAGGGGCAGGATCGGGGTTTGGCCGGAGACACCATTAACACCGGGTTTCCAATCGGCCAAAGCGAGGGTATCAGGGCTCAGCCCTGTGCATGGTTCGGGGACGGGCTCGAGGGGGTACTCTCAGAGAAGGGGGGTGGGGGGGCTGACCCTGCCTCACCGGAGACACTAATCCTTCTACTCCTTCTACTCCTTACTAAATCTAGACTGCTTGAAAAGTGGAAAAAGCTTTTCTCAATGACCAAATTAAATCATCTAATTGTACTGTGAGCCTTTTGTGCACAGAGATTGTTGTCTGACTGTAAAAAGTATAGGGCCAGACTTGTCAAATTGTTTGGGATTAATAAACAGGTACTTCTAAATGATCAGAAAATATGTTTTCTAAAAAGCCTTCTAGCAGTCAAGTAAAATGTGACAAAATAATGCATGTCCAGTGCCTGCTATGGGCAGTGGGAGGGCACGGCATGGGGGCTAAGAGCAAAAAGTAGTGCTCAAGGAACGGGTGGGCTGGTGGGGTAGCAAGAGAACCCCAAACGCCCGAGAGGGGTGCTGGGGATAATAGGACCCCAGGAGCCGTCTGAATAAGGCTGTGGGCGACCAGACGAGGCCCAAGAAGGAGGGGACAGCCGTGAGGGGTGGGAGGGACACACAGGAGTCAGAAGAGCTCCAGGTGGCACCAGACGAGGCACGTGGATGCAGCAACATTGGAACAGTCTTTGTTTCTCTTTTTATAGAAAAATAAAAGCTTCTACCTTCATTGTTTCCTCGTTTACTTCTTTTTCCTATGAAGATAAGTTTCTGATCTATATCATTTGTCTCTCTAAGAACTTCTTTAACTTCACTTCTGGAAATTATTCGTGTACTGAACTCTAGAGAGGCGAAGTGTTTTTTCAGGCTAAGGATGTAGCTGAGCAGTAGAGCTCTTATCTGGCTACATGAGTCCTGTGGACACTGCAAAAAGGGAAAAAAATGTTTTTCCTTCTGTTTTCTTCTTGCATTGTTTCTGATGTTTTCCTTAGTTTTTCAGGAAATGTGTCATTTCTCCTCTGGCTGCCTTTTAGATATTCTCTTTTTTCACAGGTTCTAAATAATTTTATTTTGATATACTTTGGTGTTGTTTTCTTTTTGTATCTTGTTTGGTTTTTTTTTATCAGCTTATTGGCCCATGAATTTTCTTTAAATTTTGGAATTTTTTCTGTTACAGTTACTGCAAGCTTTTTATGCTCTCCTTGCCATCGCAGGACCCTGTACAAATAGTAGCTTCTTTAAAATTGTCCACAGCCCAGTGGTGCTGTGTTTTTGTTCATTCGTTTGCTTGTCTGTTCATTTGTCTTGGCAGGGCTGGGGGATGAACCTGGGTGCGCGCTGGGTAAGTGCTCTTCTACTGAGCCACGCCACCAGACCCTGCTCATTTACTACGTCGTCTCCATGGTTTCACTTTGGGTAGTTCTTGTCACCGTCTCTGAGTTCACTGAGTGTCCTTCAAGTTCACTGGAGTTCCCGTCATGTCTGACCTGCCCTGAGGGCCGCCCAGTGTGCTTTTCATCTCACACACTGTAGTTTTCATGTCTAAGAAGTAGGCGTTAAGTATTTCTTACACTTTTTATTTCTAACAGGTTAACCTTTCCTTTGGCTTTTTGAGTGTGTAGAACTCAGTTGAATAGCTTTCTTCCTGTCTTTCTCCACCATCACCCTTCTTGTGTGGCATTTCTGAGCTGATTTCAGTTGACTGACTCCCCAGCCATCATCAGTTGTACTTTTCTGCTTCTTTTCAGGTACAGTAACTTCTTACTGGACTCCAGAGTTTGCTCTCTCAGGTTCTCTTGTCTGTGAAGTACCTTTAATTCTGAGGAAAGCCATCTCAGAAGCTACAGATCCTGGCCTCATGCCTAAAGCTCTTTGAGAATGGCCCCGGGTTCTTAGTTCTGAAGCTGAGTCATGAGTATAAGCAGGATTCCTTGCTCCTGGCAACCCTCAACCAACCGGGCTACAGGAAGACCCAGAAGACGACAGTGCTCATTGCCAGGCACCCAAACTGGAACAGAATCTGGCTGGGAAGCTGGGTTTCTGGAGCCTGCTGGGCTTTGAGCAGAAGAGGAGATTTAGGAAGAGGTTACAGCCACCAGTGATAGCTTGTTTGGTGAATTGTGACACTTAGTGATTTGTGCCTGGGTAGTTCTAGAAATTCTACTTTGTGTTGTGTTTTGAATTTTCAGTTGATAAACTGAACTGGTAATTAGATTTTAATGAAATGTCTTTTTTGAAATAATATGAATGTGTGATATGTTCTAAAACGGAGTCTGCTGATTTATGTGCAGTTCATGACCAATACATTTTTAGAACAGCAGCATTAACATACTGAATTTTGTTTTCTTGTCTTTCTGATATTGGGGATTGAATCAGACCCTTAGCACGGAACTATATCCCCAGCCCTTTTTCATTTTGAGATAGTATCCCCCGATTTTACTAAGTTGCCCAGGCTAGGCTCAAGCTTGCAAACCTCCTGCCTCAGCCTCCTGATGCAGTTAATAGGAAGAAACCACCAGACCATCCCTTGTACAGCCATGCTTTCCCAGCCTCCCCTCTGACCTGAGGTCAGGCCTTGAATAATGTCTCGAAGGAACCTCAGGGAGGAAAGGCCCTCCTCCGGAGACCCCAGACTCTTCCTGCGGGGTATTCTCACTCTTAATGGTCTGTAGTGTTTCCACAGACCCTGATCTTGCCTGAAGGATTTTCCCAGGGATCCTGGCATGCAGATGTTCTCTGAGCAGCCTTCCCGCTGAGATGGTTGCAGCCTCAGCCAAGCCCAGGCTTCTTGCATGCGAGAGAGCTGGCCAGTGCTCCTGGGTGGCCTCTAGTCTAATGCTTGTGAGCCATTTGTCCAACATTTTACTGGAGAATCCGGCAGTGAGGAAGGCAGTGAGCAGGGCTGCCAGAGGCTGCACGCAGTCTCTGGACCCCAGTCTGCCCAGCAGGTCCCTGGGGAGTAGGTCCCAGTCCTTGGCATGCGGCCTGCTGCCTCGCTCTGACCCAGTTAGCAGCAGGAAGTGCTGGTGAGTACCATGCCTTCCCATGGCGCTGTTTGCCCTCTTTGTACATCACCATCCCATCCCTGCCTGGCTGGCCCAGCCCGACCAGCCCCGCTGTAGACCTCACGCAGACACTCTAACTCAAGGCAGTGTCAACAGTTCGTGTATTATATCACTCTGCAGGCCAGGGCTGGTCTGTGTTTTCTTGCTTTACACGTCTCAGGCATTCTGCCTAACCCGACTACCTTGAACGCCCTGTTGTCTAGGGACTGTTGGAGTGTCTGCAAAGATGAAAGTACTGCAGACAAACAAGCACAGAGAGAAACCACAGCCACTTCATGGGTCTTCAGCTTCTGTCGCGGAGAAGCTCCAACTTCCCCCTGCAGTTTCAAGCTGAAACTGCTGACATAAGCTGACAAGAGACACATTAATAGAAGAAAGATATGCAAACTTTACTATGTGCATAAGTACAGGAATCATAGAGTTGGATTAAAATCCAAGGAAAGGGTCAGGTGGTTGAAGCCTAAGTAACTTTTTGAGCTATGGAAAGAAATAAAGTCTTAAGGGCCAGGAAGTTAGCTCAGTGGTTCTAGTGCCAGCCCTGTAAGTACAGGGTCACAAGTTTGATCCCTGGTGCCAAAGAAAATTTTCAAAAAAGGAATAAGGTCTTAAATCTCCGGAGGAGAGGTTAGGTAATAGTTTGCAGGAGTAAACAGAAGCTGTCTTATGTTCCAGAAAAAGCTTTTGATGGACCCAGAAGAACAGTTTTTGAAAGCTTATCCCTGCGTTGGCAATTTATAATCTCTTCCTGAAGGTTAATATTTCCTGGTGATGTAATGAGATTCCTAAGGAGACAGTTTAAGGCAATTGAACTAAGAAGCATCCTCAGAGAGACAAGTGAACTCCAAGAGTGTCTCCCCAAGCTTGGAGGTAAGGGTGACATGCAAGAGGCTAGAGAATTCTGGTTCTGAGGCAGCTTCTGAGGTCTTCCCTGTGCTTGGGGCTGAGCTACCTGGGACCGAAGTTAGGACATTGCGCTTGTGAGGCAGGCATGGTACCACTGAGCTAAATCCCTGGCCCCTTCCCAGTGCTTTTAATCCAGAAATATGCAGCAAACTACAGCACCTCAGACTTTGACGTGTGGTTTCGGAGTCCAACACTGTAAACAGTGTTACTGGCAGTCAGAGAAAAGCAGTACCGCTGGCTGAAAAACACAGTCACCTGCTGGGGGCGAGGTACCGTCTTCACAGGATTTTCCAAGTGCCTAGCATATGCTCAAGGCCGAGGCCTGGGAGGGCAGAAGATGAGTGATGGGAACAGCGGGTCCTTGCCAGGAAGAGCCTGCGTGAGAGGCCAGGGAGCACGGAGAGGCAGGCAGCGCGGCGTGGCACCGGCCGGGACCCAGATCTCGCTTTGTAGCCTCAGAGGACCTCCACGCCAGGTGTCAGGGCTGAAGCAGCCCAAGCTGGAACTTCAGCAGTATATTTTCCACATAAAAACAGTTCACACTCAAACTGAGGCCCCTCAGTCCAAAAATGACACAAAGTCTCAGTTTTTCAGCAATTGACATAGTGTATGCAGCATCAGGAAAAAGTATTTTGACCTTTGTTACGCCTGGCAGTCATTTCCTTTTTTAAGACCAGCACCCGTAAAGCTGACTGACTTGCATCGTTGCATCTTGTTGATAAAGACAAGAAACTTGCTTTGTGCTTTGTTTTGTTTTTGTTTGTGTTGATGTTCAGGATGAGGAAAACAGACTGAGTTTGGGTCAGGTAGCTGCCAGTGAGTACCTTGGATACCTAGGATATCTCTCCTGGGCTTGCTTGCTCTCTTAAACAGAGACAAACTTCACATTGCCCTGGCGGCTTGTGCACTGTCTTCACCACATCTTGACCCAGATGCAATTCCTGCTTCGCCCAGGGATGAGTCCAAGATGGGTGACTTTAGCTGCAGACTCCCGGGAGAGAGTCCTGTAATATTTATAGTCTAAACCTCCAGGGACAAGCAGCTGGCCCTCCCTCAAGGCCACATTCACAGTGCGAGGAAGCTGGCGAAGCCTGGCGGTCAGTCCCGGGCACTTGCCTCCTCGGATTGTCTGCGTGCACAAAACAGCCTCAGCTTACATAGAGAAAGCACATTATGCGGAGCGATCTGGATTGTCTAGCACGCCTGGACTTACATTATGAGGTAGGCCAAACCTGGTAGTGACTGCATCTACACATTCCAGGAGCACAGGAGGCTGCGCTTGGGGAGTTTGGGGAAAATGGCCAGGTGTGTTTTCAACAACACGGAGCCAGATCCTCCGGTGAGGATGGCAGATTTTCGTCCTCAGTACCAGGAAGGGAGTTGAGAAGGGCAGCAGTCGACTACCGCGTGGGGCAGTACCAGGCCTGACGAGGCAGACAGGCTCCATTAAATCGACACATTTTCAATTACATCTTTATTGGGGAGACTGTAATGTTCCACTCATCTGCAAAATAAGCTAAAGAAAAGTCTGCCTGTCCAGTGGAATTCGCGCACTACTGTTGCACACTAAGCAGCGGGAGAAGGCCTAGTAAGTGGCTCCGCCAGGCCGCGAGGTGAGCCTGGCCCGCCCCCCTCGCTGCAGTGTCCTCCCCCTCACCCGGCCAAATGCCCAACCCCCTCCTGTACAGAAGCTTGGCTCGGCTGGCCCCACCCTGCTTCACCCAGGGTAGCCCATTTTTATTTGCTTTGTACTTCGTGCTTTGGCAGTTTATTTGGGAAAAGAACAGTCTGTGGCTTGTGAGCAACTTGACAGTCACTAGATGACTATTCTCATTCCTTCTCTGGATGTATTCCTTTCTCTGTATAGAAACAACAGAAAAACGGCCAAATCATTTCAAGCAGTGGGGGCGACGGCCAGGGTGCAGTGCTTGGGCTCACAATGAAGGCTGGGCGGTTAGACCGTCATCTCTTTCTCCCTCTAAGCACCACAAACTAAAACAAATCATTCATCATATCTTTTAATACTATATACATGGAATATTGAAAAATATCCCTTTTCAGTACAGAAATACACACATATAGAAGACAGTATTGGATAAATAAGTGCCACTAAGACAAAAAGCCAAGCGTCAGCATCGGGCTCTGGGGAGAAAGCCGCCTGTCCGTGGTTTGTCCCTGGTCCTCTCACTTTCTCTCTGCACTTATTCAAGCGTTTCTAGTTTTTCATTTGCAAGCATAGGTTCTGTTTTGTTAGCTGCCTTGACCTGGATTATGCTTTTATCCTTCGCAGCATGCTGTGGCTGTCTTCCCGTGCAGTGTATGGACGGACCCCTCCTCATCTCCTCTAACTTGCTTACCACGCTCCTGTGGACAGATGTCCTTTCCACACAGCGTTGCAAAGCCTTCTCACCCAGGTGTCTTTGTGCCCTCTTCCTCCTCTGACAGACACTCCCGATTTGTAGTATTGTCCTGCTGACAGACACAGCCTGTTGCGTCCCATCTCTGGGTAGTATGGATGGCAGCCGCTCAAGCCACCTGGTGCCAGGTGAGCAAGGAGCCTGTTATGCTTCTCCCGGCCCCTTCCTTGCCCAGCAGCTCCATGAATTCTACTAATCCAGAGATGCCAGTTCTCTTCAGAGAGAAAACAAAAGGTCTGGCACAGGACACCCTTCGGGTACGGGTGGAACGAGGCCTGGTTCCTTCCTGCCCATTATAAAGGATGGGACAAAAGACATACTGTCAGGGGAAAGGCATGGGAAGTCTTCAGGCCCTGGGTGCCCATTTGTATGCATTGGTTTGATGCGATGTGGTGGCCAAGCAGGAGTACAACTAGACAAAAAAGGTGTGGTCTAATGGTACCAGACTGAGAGAGACTCTGCAAGCCCCAGACGCTCAGGCTGTTCTCGGCCTCGGAGGGTATCCAGGAACTGGCCAGGCTGCTTCTCAGATGAGGGTCTTATGATCCTCCTCAGTCAAGAGAGCTCAGAGAATTTGTTTATGGCCAACTCCAGGACAGAAAGACGGAAAAATTAGAGCAATACTTGTGGACTCCATGATCTGGTTGAGGAGCAAGGAGTTCTGTGACTGGTCTGAGGGCAGAGAAGGTCTAGGGAAAGGGGTGGGGGGGGGGGACTAGGAGGCTAGGAGAAGTTCAGGGAAAGCTTGCTTCCCGGGTGCTGTCAGTCCCCACAGACTGGGGTGTCCTTGTCCACCGCGGCACTGGCCTCGCCTAGGAGGCTAAACAGCAGAGACACTGTGCTTTTCGGGGGAGGTGAGCACCTCAGTGATGCTGTAGCCGGGAGTCGCCAAGCCTGGTTCTCCAGGTTTGTTCTCTGCTGTATTCTGAGTGGCAGCTGTTTCCACAAACACGCCCCCCGCTGGAAGAGCTGGGTTGGGAGGGACTCCCCACCACTGCCTTGGACACTCCCACTGCCCTGTGCTCTGGCCGGCACCACCACGTTCTCGTGCCAGAGGCCAAGTCAGTGGCCCACTGCGACTTCCATGGCAGCCCTCCTGAGGGGAGTGGGACCCACACCAGGCACGCTGCCGCTGGGTACCGGTGAGAGCTTGGTACCAAGGAGAAGGTCCAGGGTGATGGAGGGGCCGCCAGCTCCTGCAGCTGGAGGCTAGTGCGACTTAACTGGAGGATAGGGGAGGGACCGGGCTGTGTCCTAGATGGACCCCACCACACCCTCGGGACAATGGCTTCTCACCCTGAGTGAGGCTCAAAGAAGTTCTCCATAGAGACACGTCCATGTAATCTGACAATGTAGGTTTTGTGCCTTTCAGTTTTGAATATTTGTAGCTTCATCCAGATTAAATGTTTTTTGTTTTGTTTTATTTTTTGAGATGTACTCTTATTACGTAGCCCAGACTGGCCTCCTGCCTCAGCTTCCTGAGTTCTACAGTTACAGACAGGCGCCATCATGACTGACTTCATCCACCCAAACAGAAAAAAAAAATTCTGGATTCTTTATGGCCACGAGTTTTCATACCATACGTTTCACTGTAATGGAATCTTCTATAGGTCCAAAAATATTTCTAAATGAAGATTAAGGTAACAGTGATAAACATCTAGAGTAACCGTGTATGAATGCAGCCCAAAGGTCAGGAAATGAAAACTCCTTCCGGATCTCGTCTGTTCCCGTCCCAGACCAGTAACAAGCACCAAGTAAAAAGGCTCATTTTCCTACTGATGCTTCTCATCGCATTAACCCTCCTGCCGCGATTCCCTAGGCAACAGATGAAGCATTGTGAAATCTTTTCTAGTCCTCTCAATGGGCAATTAGACATTCTTTAAGGCAATAAATTCTGCCCATATTCCATCTGATTATGCCCACTTATGAAAATGACTAAAAACAATGAACCAGATTTTCCCTGTCCGGCTGCAGGGAGATAATCACCAGAGCCAGAGCGGAGAGGGCGGTGGGCCTGGAGTCTGGACACAGGGCTGAGCCTCACCCTGCCCCAGCAGCCCACACCATTTCTAGGCCTCAGCTTTCTGAGCTGGGGAGACCAGTGCCGCTGGGGACACTGCCCAGGCCCTGCTGAATTCGAGGCCCTCGGTACCCCAGGAAGACGGCTTCTAGGCCCCTCAGTCCCAGAATCTGAGAGGCTCAGGATTCTCGCATGAAAGCTTGTCATACTTGCGCATGACCTGGCTCAGCCCCCTGTGTACTGTCAGTCAGCCCCAGGACTCAGCGCCCCGCACGAGTCAGGACTGCATGCCCTTGTCACTGTGCTGTGTAGAGCAGGAAGGCAAGAGGGAAGTAAACTGCGGCTGTGGACGCTCAGTACAGAGGGCCCGCTGTGTGCGCTTCTTACGCCTTCCCCCTGTAAACCGCTCCCACACACTGTGCACGCGGAGTACGTAGGCTGTGGTTCACAGCAAGTTCCCAACGCAGTCCCCAGCACTGCTGCGTACCAAGCAAAGAGCAGCTACGGGGCAGCCCTTCCCCTGGCGCCTCTCCTACAGAATCACCCTCCCCTGCAACTCAGAGCATGTTCTTCCAACAACTAACTTAGCTGAAAGATTAACCAGTGAAAATTTTTGAATAAAATAAAAGATATAATGTGCTTAGTCCCACTGTCTTGCAGCCTTGCCCCCTCGGTTCCCCTCACCTGAGAAGTTTTGGTTCTGTCTCCAAAAATTGTCCAGAAAGCCAAGACAAAGAGAGCACTTTAAAATCAGCCAGAGAGAAACATACCAGAGCATTTGTGTGTGCACTGCTGTGTTACAGGAAGGAGATACGCTGCTCTGTTCATCGTAAGCTCTCTCAGACCCTGACTCTTAGCGAGCAGTCCCCAGAGGTAACGGGTCCAGCTTGGCTCCTGACAGCGCTCAGGGAACATAAGCTGGCTGCAGAGCTACTGGCATCATCCGAGATAAAACCATAGTCGCTCCCCCCCCTCAGAACATGTTCCTCTGAAAAGCAGTTTCATTTAAAGGGTAACCAATGGACATTTTGAAGTTTCTTTGTAAAGTACAGGATCGAGCCTGTCTTGGGCAGCACCCCGGGGCAGATCACCGCCATCTTGGGTCGCTTGCCGCATGCAGAGACAGGGCCAGCTCCACTTTGTGGTAGGTGCTGTAGTGTCTGCATTTTCAGAGCAGGGCGCTGAATGGTGAAGCCCCTGGGCCGAGCCCACCCAGCCAGTCAGTGCCCATTCCCCGCCACTGCCACCGCCCGCATCCCGTCCCCCCCCCCCCCCGCCTTCTCTAGGCTGATAGAAGTTAGGGAGATTCTGTTGACAACAGCAGCAGATGAGCTGTCCTCCCAGCCACCCCGGGCTGTGTCGCAAGGTTTCTTGTCCGTCCTCCCCGTCTCCCTCAGGTTTTGCGTGTTCTCCAGAAGGTCTTGTGGGTCTTCGCGGTCACTCTCTAAGTGGTCCAGGCCTGCGCTGACCTCCCTCTCCCCACAGATCCGTGTGATGCTGGACCTGTGCAACAGCACCAAGGGCATCTGCCTCACAGGTAGGCTGGGACCGCCGCCACAGCCACTCACACGGCAGGCACCAGTGCCACCCAAGGCCAGTGCAGAATGGCACCTAGGGCCTCATAAAAGTGCATCTTGGTTAACTTCTACCAGATGTTTGGAATGGGCTAAGAACCAACTGCAGTAGAATTGTGAAAATAATATTTTCTGGTATTGCCATAGCAATAGAGCCATGGAAAATAACTCGGACTTGGGTAATTAGAAACGGGTGACACCTTGGGCCAGGGCCAGAGATGCTCTCCTTTTCCTGTTAGTTATAGAGGGGACAGTGGGGTTCTCTGACAGGAGAAGTTGCGATGTCAGCAGGTGTAAGCATTGCCCTAGGTCATGGGTGTGCCGGGCACTCGAGGGTCTGGCAGGAAACTACTAGGTAACCAGAAGATCCTGTGCCTCAAGACTTTCCCGTGTGGTAGGTGCTGTGTGGCAGGCGGGCCCTGCCCCGAACCCTCCATGAACCTCTGATAAGTGGGGAAGGGGAAAGAAGCTGCCTTAGGACAGAGAATGGCTGGAGAAAGGTGTGTTTGAGAGCTCGTCCCACCTCCAGTCCCCTGAGCAGAGGGGAAGGTGAGGGCGGAAGCCTGACCGTCACCCCGCCGTCCAGAGAGTGGCAGAAGCTCGGGGAGGTGGGGAGCGGGAAGCGCCAGGGGCTCAGGAAGATGGCCACCAGGCTGTAAAGGCAGCTGCAGCTGTCCCTGGGCTCCCAGGGAGAGGCCCAGGCGTGGGGAGGTCGCATCCGCACCTCACAGTGTGAAAAGCCTTCCTCCACCTGAGCCCCCCCACACTTCAGGCCGCAGGGAGAGGAGCTGCAGCCCTGCGCCCCCTCCGGAAATGCTAATCGAATTACTCTGGGCACTTTGCGGCCCTCACAGAGAATTCAACATCTTCAGAACAGCCAGGTCCTTTGTTCTGAGACTCTTGTGGCTGAAGCACCTTCCTTCAGCCGTGAAGTCCCTTTCCAGAGCTCTGGAGCAGCAGTAATGAGTGCTAGAGAAATTCTGGGTGGGTGGAGAGACCGGCACAGAAGCTGCTGAGAGGCCCGAGAAAAGCTTCTTCTTTCTGGTTTTCATAACAAGGGCCTGAGAGCCAGGCCGCATGCTGAGTGCACAAGGCGCAGCTATGGAGACCACTCAGGCAGCGCAGCGGGCAGCAGGTACAGTCCATGCTGGGACTGTTGAGTGCTCCAAATGCTTCTCAAAAGCCAGCATTTTCTCCCTTCATGCCAGCTTGAAATCAGCTTCCTTTTCCACAAGAATCTCTTCAAGGAAAAACTTCAGCATGAAAAATGCAAGAAGCTGCCTGGAGGTAGAACATCCTGTTGAGGAGAGTGAGCAACAGGACACCTGGGCGAAGGGAGACTTTGGGAGTGGACCCAGGGAGATGCCATCAGGGGGGCCCTCAGGGCACCGAGCTTGGGCCCAGAGCAAGACTGGCCTCACGCAGGATTCATCCACAAGGCGGGCACGCGTGCGCTGTGGGTGCAGCTCAGCGGCACAGCACCTGCTGACTGTGCGCGGGGCCGGGGTCCAGCCCCACACTGCACACACTAAGCGGGCGCAGGTTAGCGCAGGGCCCGTCCAGCTGTGAGCGAGCCAGCGGTGGGCCACATGCAGCCTGTGACTTCTCAGTGAACAGCGAGGCCGAGTCCCCGCTCGAGCAGCTGGGGCCTCAGAAGTACATCTGTCAAGTGACATACACACATGGTTTTCTGGATGCACCTTTTTACTCCTGACACATTTTCTTGTGACCCCAGAACTGTGTCTTGGATCCGGAATGAACTTAGGAAATGTCCAAGCCGCCAGGTCACCAAACTGCTTGTTGGGGCAGTGACACTTCAGATGCAGAGAGCCCATTCCTCCCTCAGCGGAGCAGCGTGACCCTGGGGTGGCACTTGAACCTCCGCCCTTGTCCTTTGCCCAGTCAGATATCGATGCCATATCCCCACGGGGCTCAACATGGCCTCCAGCCATTTTTCCCAGCATTCCTGAAAGCCATGGCTTCCTTGGGTTGAACTGGCACTTAAAACCCACCTGCCACCCCTGCTTCACTGTAAGAGAGTCCCAGGGCCACCGCCCGGAGTTGTGACCTGAGACTGAGCAGAAGCTGCAGTCTGATGGAACATTGTTCATCCAAGCCAGGATGGAGCCCATGCCTGGGGTGGAGCAGCTTCGAAGGCTGCCACGTGGCCACGGAGGGCCAGCCAGGACAGCCTGGGCAACCGGAAGGACAGGCTGTGTTCTCACCACCTGGACGTCTCGAGCCGTTGCTGCAGTGTTTGTGGGTTCAGGCCCAGCTCCGAGGCTCGCGTCCTCCTGTGGACTTGAGGTCTCGCTCGAGAGCCAAGCGGCTGGAGACACCGCCCTTGGCCTGCCCCTGACTGGCCCTGAAGCCATCACCAGCCTGTTCCCCAGGATCGACAGAGGAGGAGGAAAGCAAAGCCATGGGCCTCTGGGCTGGCAGCTTGCTTCAGCCTGCGTGTGCAGGAGCTCCTCGGACGGCAGGCCTGGCCTCACCGTAGACGCATTCCTGTTGGTTCGGTTTGGCCTTCTTGGGCTTCTGTGTTGCTGCAAGACGTGGGAAGGTGCGGAGCTGCCTCCGTGGCCCTGGCGACACCCATCGCAGTCCCACCCCAGGGTAGGAGGAGACTGTGGAGGGCAGTCAGACACCCAGGTGTCTCCTCACCACCGCACAAGCTGTATGGTGCCGGCTCAGAGACCGCAGCCCGGCCTGTGCCTGGGACCCACCGTCGGGACAGGGCCTGCTCTTCCTCACACCTTCGCACTGCTTGCCGGGTCTTCGGTGCCTGTTTCTCGTCTCAAGATTCTGCTGTGTGCTGGAGTAGGAGCCCACAGCGCTCACCTGGGAAGACACAGGTGGGCGCCGCCGATTATGACAAGGGCAGAGGGTGCTTTGCTGAGACAGACGAGGCCACACTTGGCAGCATCGATCCAGGAGACCTCAGTGACGTGACAGCAGAGGCTGTGTCCCCGTCCCAAGCCAGCGAGGCTGGGCCGCTCTCCCACCGCTCAGCTTCCTGGTCACCAGATCCAGGCACTCTTATCTCGAGCCCCAGCACCAAGCTCACCCCACAGGCAGAGGGGCGAGGACGGCAGGCCTGGGAGAGCCCCCACCAGGCACTCCTCGGTCCGCCCCTTTAGCGTGGGCTGAATGGGACTGATTTTGGGGGCCCTGGGCTCCTGCATCCTAGCCATCTGCAGTACTTGGTAGAAATGCAGGTTCCTGGGCCTCGCTGTAAATTCACACTGAGTGAGCACCGCGTTGGCGGGGGCGGGGGGGACCCGGTGCCACACACTAACAGGCACCACCGGCTGTGGACCTGCACAGACTGGAGGGGGTCGCCGTTTGGACACTGTCAAGCCAGCAGCTCAGCAGGGCACAGCTCCAGTGCAGTGTCGGCTCGTCCCACTGTGGACTGGCGAGGGGTTGTGCCCGGCTCCCCGGGGCCCACGGTCCACAGCCTTGCGGCGCAGGCTGCGCGGCACTGCTGCCACTCGGCCTTCTGACCTCGGGGACGCCCCGCCGCTCCCTTCCCGGGGTGTGTGCGCCATCTGGTGGCGACGTCGTATATCCGCGGACTGTCCTGACTAGAAACGGCGAGGCTGTCTGGCCAGAAATGAGACAGAGACGCTCCAACACCCATTTCTCTGAGTATCCCCTTGTCCGTGGTCTGTCATCAGTATCCTGGGACCCTCTGTACCCGAGAGAGCTCCCGATTCATCAGAAACGGAGTCCTGCTCATCCCACAGAAATACGGGGACACTCCAGTCACCCGGCTGCCGCCTCGCCTTGATTTTACCTGCGAAGATCTAGATTCTTTCTCTTCTGTCTGTGTCTCTCTCCTCACAGTCCATTTAGTTCTGTCGGTTTCCAGCCACCCCGATTTGCTGTATCACCGGCTTCAGACCTGGGGAGCCCTCTGCTTCCCTCTGCGCCGGCCCCGCCCCGCCCACAGCCCATGCCCGCCTCCCACCCGCTCCACTGGCCTGCGGACCCTGGCCCCACTGGCCCGCCCTGGGCCCCAGCCCTCACAGCCGCATCTCTTCGGGGCTGTGGTTAACACCCCCTTCTTGGAAGCCGTCTCAGCTGTGCCTGAGCTCCTGCAGGGTCCCTCTGAGGTTACTTCGGGCGCCCCAGACTGCAGGGATGCGAGCCCGCAGACACAGGGACGGGGACTCGGATGAGCTGGTGCCCGCAGTGAGCACACGGTGAGAGGGCGCGACCTTGGCACCCCAGTGGGTAATCGTCGGACACAGCCCGGAGAAGCGAGCGGGGCCCCACTTCTGTCACAGCCTCACTGGCTTATGTGCTCGCTCAGGCCGCACCACAGACTCCTGGACACCAGACTCCTCTTTGTGACAGCAAAGTGCTCAGTGTGTGAGTTTCGTTCAGACTCCTTAGGTCTTCGAATAATTTCACACTAAAGAAAGGATGGCACTGAGCTGAGTCCTCCAGTTTTCTCAGACCACCTCATGCAACAACACTGAGACCCAGCAAGCTCGCATCTGCTTGTGGGAGCCCTCAGAGCCCAGAGGAGCCCAGCCGGCTGGGGGAACCCTCAGGACCACTCTCGTGAGCGCGGCCTTTCCCTGCATTGACGGCACTGCCTGGAGCAGGTGCACAAGGCCACCTACATCACAACTCCCACTTGCTTACTCCTGCCAACCGCTTTGGAGATGACTTACCTATGCCTACAGCGAAGCGAGCTCAGAAATGACCCTTGCTGGGCGTAGTGGTGCATGCCTTGCATCCCCACACGGAGGCAGGAGGACTGCCTTGAGTTCAAGGTCAGCCCGGGCTACATAGTGAAACCCTGTCTCGGAAGGAAGGAAGGAAAGAAGGAAGGTGTTTTGATCCATTGACACTTAAGCAAAAGTGGTTTGGCTGGCAAATGAATCTGTTGAATTGTCCTTATAAGCAAATATAATGTGCTGTCCATACTAGATGTGGGGTGGAGGTTTAGGAAACTTCGGGAATAGGTATGGCTCTGCTTTCTTTCATCCTCTGCCATTTACCCTCTACTTTCTTTTCTGTTGCAGGACCGCCCGGCCCCCCAGGTAGGTGCTGTGGCCTGTCTTGCTCCCTGGGAAGATGGGGTGGCTGGACCCTGGGTCCCTCTGGTGGGAACCAGGTGGGGGAGGGGCAGGGGGAGGGCAGCCGGCCATCCCCTCACTCTCTACTTCCCTGTCACCCTGGACCTCCCACTCTGTCCCCCAGCTTCATAGAGAAAAGGGACACAGCAGGAGAGGGGCTGCTTTGCCCTGCAGGACTCTCATCGACTTCAGCCCAGATTTTAAGTTCCTGTTTGATGTTTTGACTCAGGACCTCCAGGGGTCAATGGGTTACCAGGACACAATGGATCCGATGGGCAGCCTGGCCCCCACGGCCCAAAAGGCGAGAAAGGAGCCAACGGAAAGAGAGGAAAAATGGGTATGTTGGCAACTTGTCTAGGCAATTGTTTTGTTTCTCGCCTCCATGGTTTCGTCTGGGCTGGGCTTAGCTGTGTGCACCAGTGGCCACGGGTTGCACCTCCGGCCCGGGGACTTGGCTACTCTGGCCGGCTGGGTGCCACCTCTTCTTTCCAACCTGCCGCGTGCTCACTTTAGCCTTAGAGTCCATCGGTCTCCCTGGGAATTGGTCCCACTTTGCACTTTCTCTGATGCGAGGGAAATACGCACAGAGCAGGAGCCGGGGTCTGTGCGCAGCCTCAGCGCCGGCCCCCGCCTCTCCAGGCCCTGCTGCCCTTCCTCCCCGGTGGAAAGTCCCCGGGCCAGGGCCAGCATCCGCCCTGTGCCCTCGCCCGTTTCTGGCTGGAGGAGGGGCTGCCTGTGGGTACAGCAGCAGCCGCCAGGCATCTCTGAGCCTGGGACTTAGCTGGAGTGTGGGGGACTTGCCGGGCCACTGAGCAGCACACTGCAGGATGGCAGGTGTGTCCAGAGGGCAGAGAGAGCCGGCCTGGTGCGCCCTGGCAGGGGCAAGGGCTGCAGGGCTCTAGCACCCACCTGGAGTCCCTGGAGGAGGACCCGCAGGTCCCTGAGGGCTGGCCCGTGAAGGGAGAGGCCTTGCTGCATGGGTGAGAGACCACTGAGAAGCTGTGGGAAGGCGGCTCGTGGTCACCAGCAAGGGCACCGAGGGACCAGGGCCTGACGGGCTGACTCTAGGCAGAGCCCAGCTCCACCTCTGTGCACCCCGGGTGGCAGGTGTGGCCCAGACAGGCCCTGGCAGAGGAAAATGAGCAAGTTCTCCAACAGCACATCTGCCCTTTTGAGCCCTTCTGCTGTCACTGTAATGATTTAAGTGAGGGCCAGGGGAGACGGAGAAGCTGCTGAGCACCTCTGCCGTGTCCCGGGGCACAGAGGGAGCCGCAGAGGCGGGGGCTGGTCGTCGCTCGGCCCGTGCAGTCTGCCGTCTCAGGGCAGCGTGTCGTGCCGCCATGGCTATCGGCCATAGGCACACACCGCCAGTCAGGTGCGGAGGCTCCACCTGCAGCCAGGCGGGCACTCGGTGCTGAGTGTGATGGGCACACACTCAGGTGGGGCAGCGGGAATGGAGTGGCTCCCACCAGATGAGACGATGCCAGCTCAGCGTGTGACCTGCAGCCCAGGGGAGGCAGAGAAGAAAAAGGCCACTCGGCCAGAGTGTGTGTTTCTGTGGCAGCTAAGGCTCGGCACACTTGAGATGCAGTAGTGACCCCGACTCCGGACAGAGAAAACACCCCTCATGTGTAACGTGGTGCCCACCATCACTCTCAGAAGCCGGCCGTCCTTCCTCCTACGGGGTGCGGGATGTTGACAAAGTTGAGGGGCCGTCGGTGACTCTTAGGGAGAACGAATGTCCCAGGGACACGAATTCACTCAAGCTTCTGTTTTGAGGGCTGGGGACTTAGCACAGTGAAACCGCTGCCGGCCTTGCAAGCACAAGCGTGTGAGTTAGGTCCCTGGTACCAGAAAAAAAGATTCTGTTTTGGCCAAGTATGGTGACGCACACCTACCATCCCAGCTACGTGGGAGGCTGAGGCAGGAGGATCACGAGCTCTAGGCTGTCTGTCTTCGCAAGACTGTTCCCCAATAAAAAAGAAAAAGATCTGGGGACAAAACTCTATGGAACAGAGCTCAGTCAATCTCTAGGACTTAAAAAAGAAAAAAAAAAAAAAACATTGAGGGCAGCGAGTGGCCCTGACCCCTGGTCCCGTGAGGGGTATTGGACCATCCACAGCTCACAGGAGCAAAAGGGGCGCTCAGCTGCTAGGAGGGAGGCCAGGGCTCCGCCCAGCTCTCAGGCCCTGTGGCAAAGGCGAGTGTCCCATTCGCAGTCGCCTGCCTGGCGGAGAGGACAGCAGAACGACTCTAAGGGGCCAGGGGGCTGCCTGCATCCCCTGCCGGCCCAAGGCCACATCGTCCTTCTATCCCAGCTTCCTGTTTGAAGTGTTCCACTGTAGTGCTGTTGTGCAGACAGCAGGAGCCATGCCTGGTCGGTTTTGATTCCATCACCCCTACCCTACCCGCTGGGCGCTGGTGGAGCCTCAATAAGCTGTCACCGAGTAGAGAAGGAGTAAGTGTGCACAGGAAAACCCGGAGCACTGCGCCTGGCCGAGGGCTTGCAGGCAACTGACTCAGCAGGCCGTGCTGCCCAAGACCAAGCAGGCCTTCCTGTGTGGACAGGGGCTCCCAGGGGCTGGGTGGGGCCGTGCGGAGAGAAGCCAGGGGCGGGCGGGCAGCTCCTGGGCAGTAAGGGCCAGGTGGGGAGGGGCAGAGGCCCGGTCCTGCAGGCTGCTCGGCCACTGGTCCTGGTGGGCCCAGGCTGGATCCGAGTGGGGCTCCTGAGAGACTGTCGGTGCAGCACAGACACCCCGAGTTTCAGCCCCAGAAATGCTGGGGACAGCGGTGAGTAGCCCAGTGTCCTGGTCCCAGCTCTCTCCGCCAGCTGTGCACCTGACCCAGTCACTTGGTCACTTTGCACCACCCAGTCCTCATTTATAAAGTGGAGACAGGAAGCGCTTGGAACAAGCCAACAGTTCATAAGTGCTGCACTGCGTCAGCCGTTACTGTTGCTGATTATAAAATGGGGACGGAGGGGCTGGGGATTTAGCTCAGTGGTTCCGGCACCTGTCTTGCAAGCTCAAGGGTCTGGGTTCAATCCCTGGTAACCACATACCATACTGGGCGTGGAGACTCACGCCCAGCAGCAGCCAGTAGCACATACCACAGTGCCGGGCGTGGTGGCTCAGGCTTGTAATCCCAGCACTCGGGAGGCAGAGGCAGGAGGAGTGCTGTGATGTGAGTTGGAGGCTGAGCTCATGGCCAGCCTGAGCCACAAAGCGAGACCCTGTCTCAAAAGTAAAATAAAATAAAATGGGGACGGAGAATCTTGGTCTTAGGTCAGAAGGAAGATTTTCTTTTTTGCTTCTTTATTAATGTAATTTTAGCTGGGTGTAACAGCACACACCCCGAGTCCCACCTACTCTGGAGGCTGAGGGTCATGAGTCTGAGGCCAGCCTGGGCAGGTTAGCCAGACCTTGTCTCAGAATAAAACAGTAAAGTGAGCTGGTGCCGAGCTCCCTGGCCCAGCACCTACCCAGCACACACAAGGCCCTGGGTCCCATCCTAGTTCTGCCAATCAAATACGTTAGTTTTAAATCGACACGTTGTAATTAGACCTGTGTGTAGGCCCAGGGTGGCATTTCAGGGCGCGCGCACCTGCGCGCGCACTTCTTGGTGCTAGGAGCATACAGCTCGACTTTCCGGGTCTGCTGAAGTTACCTGAGCTCAGACGTTTGTGCTGA